>VCJN01000434.1:0-162773 GCA_006384855.1 Tetraselmis striata
TTCCATCTCAAGGATGCGGATGGGTCCACTGACCGGGCGCTCACCTGCTGGTAGGGCTCCAAGTACCAATTCTCAGGCGCCATCGCGTCCGCAAAGTTACTGCCCACAAATACCGAATGGCCGGCCACCACGACCAGGTTGCGGAGCTGCGGAAACGGATGCCGCACTGACGGCTGCAACCTCTCATCTTCATCCTGCGGGCCCATGCGCCGTCCGTCCACCGCTAGCGCACTTGCCCTTCCTTCCAGCACGTGTGTCTACAGGCGGTAGGGCATCGTGCGTCCTCTGATTAGCGGGGCAGGCGCAGCTGGCCGCTAGGCATCCCCAAGGGAGCCACATGCCCGGACGGTAGGTCCTCGGCCTTCGCAAGCAGCGATCATCACCGAGCTGCACCTGTATTGTTGACATGCTGAGCGTGTCTCAAGATGCTGGAAGCATATTTTTGTTGTTGTCCCCCCCCCCCCGCCCTCTTCCTCGCTTGCCTCAATCGCATGTGGCAGGCGCGACACCTTAACCCGGCGGTGTGAAGAAAACAACATTGTAGCGCAATACTTCTGCTGCATCGCACCTCGCATATGCTACCCTGCTTCTAGCTCGCGGTCTGATACGTGAGCCCCTCGTAGTCCCCCCCCCCCCCCTGTTGGTTTGCGCGCTCCTTCTTATAAACCAAGAATTCTGCAAGCACACGCTCACCTTGTACACCGTGAAGACAAGAAACAGCGCCACGCCGCAGCCGACCGCGAGTTGGAGGACGCTGCCGTGCGGTCTGCCGCGATGGCCGCGGGCGACGGCATTCGCAGGCAGCAGCCCGCCACCGCGGGTGTCCAGTAGGCCGCCGCCGTAGCCGTGCCCCCAGGCTGGGTGGCCCTGGCTGCTCGACAGCGGCGGCGGGCTGAACTTCGCCTTCACCGCCTCCGCGAAGGCCATGCCACGCAATAGTGAGCGGCGCGGCGGGTAGAGAAGGCGATGCACCGGGCGGGAGACATAAACAGTCTGCGGAAGGGCTCAGGTTAACTGTTGCCATCTGCCAGCCCGCAGCTGCCTGCTGGAAATGCCGCAGCGATCAGAAGCGTCACCGCTGCGCAACAGTTGGTAAGGATTTTAAAGGATTAGTTAGTTGGCGCGACATTTGACGGGCGGAAGTCCTTTGAAAATAATCAACTTTTTAATCCGGAAAACTCGTGATTGCCTACGCCCGTTCGATATCGTATACCAACTGGTGAAATATGCATAATATCGTCAAACTTCGGCAAGTAGCCGTATGGGTGACCAAAACTGCGGATTGATCTGCCCTTCTATTGCTGTATCGAAATTTAATACGACAACGATCCGCAGTACAAGAATATTCAAGTATTAATTTGAAAGTGTAGAGCAACGCGCATCAGTTGATATTATGCTGTACAATACGTAAAATCAGCATAAATAAAAGGCCGCGCAGACGCTCAGCGCCTGCCGCCGGAGGCCGGCCCACCAATGTTCCACCTGTCCGCTGCTGACTGTCGAGCGCAGCAGTGGGACGCGGGTGTGATGCGGCCATGCAGGTGAAACATCGCTGCGCTGCCTGATGACGTTACCGCAGCACCCGTGCCACAGCTTACAGTGCACACGCCGTCCCCACCCGATACCCGTCGCCTACGGGGATGAACAAATATGACTGCCTTCGCGGTCTCGACTATCGGCTAGTCGTACCCGTACCCGCAGGCCGCAGCTCAGCGCCCCAGCCTCACCATTGCCTCACCCCTTCCGGCCGCGCAGAGGTTCGGGGCGCCGAATGCAGGCGAATACCGACAAATGAACCCCGAGTCAGTTGCCAAGGTTCTCGTAGTCGTAGACGGGCAAATGCTATAGTCCGTTCCTCGCAGTCGCTTAATGGTAACTCCGTGAACTACTGGGCTCACGGGAGGCCTTGCTCGCAAGAGATTTCCTCGGGGTCCTGAGCTTGGTGGCCGCTCGAGAGCGCGGTCGCTGCATCATCAGACGGCGCAGATTCGTCTGCCATCCCGTTGCCGAAGCTGCACAGCACGTCCGAGGATTACACACACACACACACACACACACACACACACACACACACACACACACACACGTGCACGCGTGGCCCGGACTCTGAACCGTGTTCGCATCACTCATCCATCCCGCCTTATGCGGGATGCGGGCCGCTTTTAGACGGCTTGCTGTGTTGATTTTCTAATTCTGGGGAACTCCCCTTTTTGTAATTCACACCACCAGTACTGGTAGCACCAGATGTCGCGGCGCGGGACTGGACGCAGTAGGATCCTGGTAGCAAAGTTTCAAGGTTGGTCGGGTCGAGGACGTGTGGACAGCGCCTGCTAATTGACCCTGCTCATCGGGGAGATGGGTTGCGCAGGGCGGGTCTCCAGGGAGTAATGAGGGCTGGGATGGTAGTTCCGGAGTCTCCAGGCGCGAAAGTTCCGCTCTGAGTTCCGGGCACGGAATTCTGCGTTCCGCCTGGCTTGCAGGGACCGGGCGGAACAGAATAATTCCGGCGGAACTTCTCCCGGAAGAGAGTTCCGCAGAATTCTGTCAAACTGCCGGGATTTCGTTCCGACAGAACGGAAACCTCAGAATCCTACCTCGGCGCAAAAATAACCCAACCTCAATGGTTCCGACGTTCCGACACCACGGCACGATATGGCCAGTTTATTCCGACACGCCTGACCCAGTCATCCTTTCTTGCGGCCCGGCGCTGCGAGCATCCAGACCGGTACACGCTACCTCGTACCATGCGAGCCCCTTGCTAAATACCCGTATCCTATACTCTTCAGCAACGGTACCCTCCGGCGCCTGCTGCCGAAGCTACTCGTGCGGCGCGGCGCTCCTTCCCCCAAATTCAGCATCGTCCCCAAGCGTGACGCCGTTGAGCGGTTCATCGGAGGCCAGCCGCGCGCGCCCTCGTCTGCCAGCGCACCAGCTGCTGCTGGCTCGCCCCCGCCTCCGTCAGCAGTGGAGACGCACCCCGTCACGCGATGCCGTCCCCGTCGGTGGTTGCCGCAAGCCCATCCGCCCCTCACCGGCATGGCGGGGTCGGCCGCTCTGCTCGCGGCCCATCAGTCTGCCTGTCGTTCGCCATGCTGACGTCATCGCCTACGAGCGTCAGAACCGGTGACCCCCTTGGTCGCCTCGCCCCGAATGCCTGACCCAACCGCCGCTCATCGGCCGATCCGCCGACCCCCTCCCCCCTCCCCCCCCCCCCCCCCCCCCCCCCTCAACCTCATCCGCCGTCGCGAGTGGACTACTGCAAGTGACACTCACACGCACAGTAATACTTGGATGGAGGACAGCCCGCACCCGGCGCCCATGCAGCTCTCGCTGCCTCGTCGCGACACGTTCCCGCACCCTAACCCCCTCTCCCCCGATCCCGCCTGCTGTACCGCGCAGCAGCGAACAAGGCCGGCGTGGCGTGCGGCTGGTCGCCTATTTCCCTGACGCCGACACCGCCCACTCGTGAGTGCCCTCGTTTTTTTATCCGGCCCCTGGGATAGAGGCAGAGCCGGAAATCTGGAATGGCAACAGTAAAGCCGTTGCAGTACCTCTACGACGGCCGGTCTAGGCAGGCGCCCTGCAAGCCGGCGCCCTGTTGCACTCGTTCAGCGTGGAGCAGCCTCACTCCGTTTGCCGGTGCGAGCGCAGGCGGGGGACCTCTCGCAGCGGCGCGCGGCGGCCAGCTCGGCGCGGACCAGGTGCGCAGCCCCCCCCCCCCCCCCCCCCCCCCGCCCCACCTGCCCCCCTTAAGGCAGCCACGCGACACAAGTAGCAAGGGGTCTGGGCCCAGCGAAGCGCCTGCTTGCTCGGCAGATTCTCACAACTCGCAATGCTTCGGTGCCAGTCAGAGAAACAATGGCCCTTCCATGCATAGCGTCATGAGGCTGAAGTTTGGGGGGGGGGGGGGGGGGTGAGATCGGCAGGGTGTGACATGCTGCCTGGCTGCTACAGGAGGCGGGCGGCGGTTTCTGGGGGCACCGCCTGCTGGGCGGCCGCGGGGGGGCTCACCACCACCAGCATGCCATCGCCGCCAGCGAGGCGATGGCGGGTGCCTCGGCTGGCCGGGACTCAGCGGGACGACACCGCCCCGGCGACCTCATCGGGAGCGGCAAGTACACAGTGGACAGCGTCCTCGGCACCGGCAGCAACGCGGTCACCTACAAGGTGGACGCTGCCCCGCTGCTACGGGCCTTCCCTGTCGCGCCGGCCAGTGGCGGCTGCAGTTGGGCCCCATGTGATGACGCTTCAATGCGAGCTCTGCATGGGAATATGGGTGTGTGGCATGTCATGGCATGGCAGGATACACGGTACATGTGGGGCTGCCGTGAACATCCGAAACGCTGCTCCCTCTCCCACTGATGCCCACTTATGGACTGTTGCACCTTGACATGGCTTTGATTGTGCAAGCGTGATTAAGTTATGTTAGGTGGGAGGCATGATAACAGCACTGCTGCTCAGAAACGCCGCCGTAGATGTGCTGCGAGGGATTTTCTGTGACACGCATCCCAATGGGGAAAAAACGAAGCATGCCTTGTCATTTGTGCCGGAGTGAGGTGTGGCGTGGGATGCGCCACCCGGCGCGAGTCTGATGCACAGGCCTGGTGGGCGCGCCGCTGCCGCAGGCCCTCATGCGGGACGGCACACCGGTGGCGGTGAAGACGCTGTCGCTGCGGGGGATGGAGGGCTGGAAGCAGCTGCAGCTGTTTGAGCGCGAGGCGGCCACGCTGCGCGCGCTCAGCCACCCCGGCATCCCGCGCTACCTGGACTACTTTGAGGAGGACTTCCGCCGCGACCGGGTGTTTTACCTGGTGCAGGAGCTGGCGGTGGGGGGCACGCTGGCGGAGGCGATCGCAGCGGGGGAGCTGTTCACGGAGGCTCAGATCGTGGACATCGCGCGGAAGCTGCTGGACATCCTGGCGTACCTGGGCGACCTGCGCCCGGCAGTGGTCCACCGTGACGTCAAGGTGCCGCCGCGCTCGCCCGGCACGCCTCCCACTTGTGATTGGCCCCTCAAGCACGCCCCTCTCTCCCCCGGCATAGGGCAAGCTGTTCCGGAAAGCCGCAAACAACAGTCACAGACATATATTTATAGTTGCCGAAACCTCTTGGGGGGAAGGGGGAGGGGGGGGCACCATGGACGGTCAGACCGCACACCGCGCACACGGCGGTTGGCATCGTGGCGACAAAGCGCAAGTGCGGGACATCCTGTGCACGACACTGGCGCTCCACTCGATTGCCTATCTGGGTAATCGCTGCACGCAAAACCCCGTACTCCCACTTTGAGCGCGCTAACATGGGGACTCCGAGGCTCTGCGTACGGCGGATTCCCAGATAGGCCATCGAGTGGTCCGGCAGGGTAAAACCTACACCACGGCGCAGCCCCCCGCCCCCCCCCCCCCCCCCTCCCCCCCCACCCCACCCCCCCTTTTGACTCCAATCCCGGAGCTGTTGTCAGCGTCCGACCCTATGCGCGGACTACTTGAACCCCTACCCCTTTCAATGTGCTTTGCCAGCCGGAGAACATCATCCTGGATGGCGACACAGTGCGCCTGGTCGACTTTGGGGGCGTGCAGGTGTGTCGGTCCCGCGTGAGAGTGCGCAGCGCTGTACTGCCCACTCTGCCCCGCCACTGTTCTTACTAGACTGCTCCCCTTCGATGGTGTGCACACGCAGGAGGCGGCCCTCTGGGGCGACGGCACGCCGCTGGGGAGCACGGTGGTGGGGACGTACGGCTACATGGCGCCGGAGCAGTTCCGCGGCGCGGCGCAGCCCGCATCGGACCTGTACGCCCTGGGCGGCACGCTGCTGCACCTGCTCAGTGGGCACCCGCCCAGCAGCTTCCCGCAGACGCGCCTCAAGATCGACTTTAGCCAGCACGTCACGGTCGGCCCCCAGCTGGCGCAGCTGCTCAACGGGCTGCTGGAGCCCGTCCCCGAGGACAGGCTCACGGTGGGGGCGGCCACCCCCGCGGAGTGATCACTGGATAGGCATCGCCACCCACAGCTCTGTCTGCAACTCAACCAAGCAAAGCCCCGCTTTTTGTTGCACCGCATTGTGGCCACGCTGAGCTGCGCCATCTCCTACTCTTTCTGCAATCATATAGGTGAAGTGACCGCTTGAGAGTGACTGCTGAAGCAGGCAGCGCAGGGCCGTTGCTAAGATGTGGCGCCCCCCTCTCTGGCCCAATTTGGGGGTTGGCAGGCCAAGGCGGCGATGTCTGCGCTGGCGGGGCACCGCCCAAAGCGGCAAGTCAAGCGCAAGTGGCTGTCGCTGCTGGACGGGGTGCCGCGCCGGCTGCTGCCGACGCTGGAGCCGGTGGGGCGGCCGATGGGTGCGCGCGCGACCGTGTTCCGCAGAGGCACCACCTGGACCGGCATGACCACCGTCATCGAGGTGCCGCCCAGCGAGCTGGCCGCGGAGACGGCGGCCGGGAGCACCCTGGCTGTGGTGCGCCACTGCGCCCGGCTGTCAACCAGACAGAACCAGCGCCCAAAGCCCGTTGACCCATGCCCAAAGCTCTGCGGCTGCCGCCTCTCGTGCTGACTCTTCCGTGTGGTGGCCGGCGCTTCAGACGTGGAACCTGTGGGTGGGCTACTGGACGCTGAGGGCGGTAACCCAAGGTGACGCCGCGATCAACGGGCAGCCTTCTCCCCCCCCTCCCCCCCCCCAACCCCCCCCCCCAACCTCCCTTCCCCGAAATCTCTAACTGCAGCCAGACTCGTCGAACACGAAGTACTGCGAGGGGGCTGGTGGGGTTTGTCGAGTCGTTGTGGGCCGGTATCCGGACTAGTACCTCGGATCAGTTCTTCAGGAGCGGGTCGCCCCGTTGCAACATGCGTCCGTGTGCCCCGCCGGCCAGCACACTCTGCCGCCCAGCACAATCAGGCGCCCAGGTGGGCGGATCTAGAGCGTTATGGGACGCAAGATGAGCTTGCTGTGGGCATCGGTTGCCCGCGCCATGCTGCCGCCCGCGACACTCATCGTGCGCCCCATCATGCTGGATTAGCTGTGAAACAGATGTGTGCACATAGCGTCAGACGTACGCGACCGAGCTTCCGAAGTTTATCAGTCCTCCCCCCCCCCTCCCCCCCCCCCCCCCCCCCCCTCTGTATGGATCCATACCGAACCATCGAATCGCCTTTGCCGGTCAATAACGGTGAATTGGTCCGCAGCATTGACTCAGGCTTCCGTGCAGTGTTTGCACCGTATTCCGAGAAATGCTAGTTAACGATGGTAAATAGCATTTTCCTTCTTCGAAAAATTGTATCCAGCACACAAAAACGTGTTCTCACGATAACCTGACGATGCCGGCTAGCACTGGTGAACTAACTTTGGCATGCTGTTTGCGGGTAGGTGGGATACTGTACGCGGCGTTCTCGGTGCCGTTCTGGGTGGTGGGGGTGATGCTCTTCCGCTCCTCCGTCGGCCGCTTCTTGGCTCGCTCGCGGCTGGAGATCGGCCCCGAGAGGTGGCGGATCGTCAAGGAGATGGCGGTGCTCAGGCGAGGTGCGGCTGCTCCACGTGCACCTCGCCAGGCTACCCAAATCTCTACCTGGGTAGTACCCGTCAGGATCGACTGCGGCTGTGTATCAATCCGCCAGTAATCCGCCTCAAAAGCACAATGCTTGCCACATGGCAACGTGATATCGTGTATATACCCGTAACCTCAGGTACAAATCGTATACGTACTCGTGGCGTGTATAGAATTCGTAATTGTCACACCACATCCCCCCCCCCCCCCCCCCTTGGCGCGACACATCAATGCTCGGTTTCAGGAGGGATCGAAACGCTGACCTCTAGGTCCCTGGATCGGGCACACAAGCGCCGAAAACCAGTGTAACACTCTAGGCGACATCTGCGTCACAAGCACAACGCTTGCCACATGTCGTGTATATGTATACTTGTCGTGTATATGTATACTTGTCGTATCCCCAGGTACACACCGTACACGGATTCCTGGCGTTTACAGACATCGTTATTGTCACAGTTAAGTACCAATGAAGGCACATCGTATCGTTCAGTTGACTGCAAGCCCAAAAAGTAATCAAGTGCTCGGCAACACCCCATCGAGGTGTTGACGGTGTCGATGGTGCGACATATTTTGATCACTTTATGGATAGACTTTCTCCCTTGCCGCGGGTGGGTCAACCACGGCAACTGTGCGCGAACCTTGCTCTGTGGAGCGGCCCCCGTCGTAGGGTCAAGTCTACAGGACCACTGCGCCTTTCAGCATTCACTGCCAGAGCAGCGGCCGCGGTCATACGTACTAAAGCCTCTCTGCGCTGACCTCCCCCCCCCCCCCCCCCCCCCCCTCCGTGCTGACCCCAACGGCTTTGGCGTATGCCCGCGACCGCTCCAACAGGCCGCCTCAGCTGGGACGACTGCGTCACGGAGGAGGTGGGCGGCAGCACGCGCGACCTGTCCATGGCCAAGGTGGTCGCTGGGTCAGTCGAAGGCCAGGCGCATGTGAACATCTTGGAGCGCTCCAAGGTGCTCATCCGCGGCGCGCACGTGGCGTACCAAGGTACCGTGCCACCCAATCGGTCTCCGTTAGTTGTGTTGCGACATCAAGTTGGTGTACCCGTTCATTTTTCATTGTGTATTTTCGATAGATTCCGAGACTAACGCCTGATTAACCCAATGTGTAGTTGCGCTTCCTTGGCAATCGTTTTTACATTCCTGGCATTTGATAATTTTGTGATAAAGTTACATCATCCGTACAGTTCTAAGCGGGTCAGTGATAACAGTGCCATGGTGATAGGAAATGCCACTCTCGATCCTCTTAGCCCCATGTGTATGTATATATATGTATACATATATAATATTACGTATATATATAAAGTACATGTAATAGAACATGTTTACATACATACATGTATATAATATGTTTTTACTTTATTTTATTTTTTATATATACACAGTATTTTACATATACATATTAAACATATGTGTGTGTGTGTGTGTCTATGCCTGTGTGTGTGAACCTGGATGAGCACGTGCTGGAGTGAGCTTGTCGGCTGTGTCTCTGCCGTGGCTCTCAGAGGGCAAGCCTCATCGTTTCGCGGCCGAGCTGGGCGGAGATGAGACTAGCTGGATCGCCTCGGTGATCAATAACGCCATCGTGGAGCACGCGCAGGAGGACGAGGGCACCGGCTCCATGTGGGACGGGGACAACTACGTCTCCTACATCGACTGAGTGACACGCCGCCATCGAAGCAAGCGATGGCGCCAGCAGTTGAACCGATAGCGGTTGCTTATAGCATGCTCACAGTTAACTCATGTAACTAATGTAACTAATGTAGTTTTGCACAGCGGCGCTCACCAATTGTGGTATTGTCAGCTCTGCCTGGGCGGCAAGGAGACGAGATCCATCGGTGCAGCAAGTTGCGATGGAGTTCCAACACATGCACATACCGCGGGCAGGGGGGGTACGCATGTATTGTGATGGTGTATCTGCCATTCAGAGGCCAGGTGGAGGCGAGCTCGCACGATAAGACACGCATCACGCGGCCTAGGCAGCGGCGGCATTTTGCGTCATATCATTGTCCGCAAGTTTGTAAGTATGTCCACAGACAAGATAGCGGTCAAACAGACGAGAAGTGCGACATTGGTCAACGTACGTGGGCGCCATGATGACCTCTTCCGACGTTGCCGGTCATGCGGACATTACCCGTATTGAACCACTGTAACATTGAGTACTGGGCGTATATTGGCATGCTGGTATATACTGCTGCAACGCTGCCGGCACGCAATCCTTATACGGGGCAGCGCTCACAACAACAGATTTCAGTGCAGTAAAATGTAATCCTGACGACAAAAATGTTGAAGCTAGTTGAGATGGCGCAATGATCGTGTGATATTTCATATTTGGAATATAGATATAGATATGCATAGATATGTATACATATATACATAAATCGATATGTATGTACATATACTTGTTACATATTCAGAGCACACCTCGGCTGCTCCACTCCCATGATCTTAGCTACATAATAAGCAACCGCCGCTTGCGGGCTGTCGAGGCGACGGGTGAAGGCGCCAGTGCTGATGTCGGTACTGCTGGCGAAGCGGAGCAGGTGCCTGTCGAAAAAGCGGCAAGGCGCGGCGCTGCTGCTGAAGTTATGAATGGCGGTCGGAAGTGGAAGAATCCTGACGAAATTATAGTATTCTGCACCTGCCACCTTCGCAAGCTGTTCTGAAACATACATTGCTGTGCCGCAGTTTTACGGTAACGCATTTGACTACAAAAAAGAATCGTGGTGACTGCAATTCTTCTAACCACGGCTCACAGAATGTGCTGCAAGAAAGGTAGCACCAATACCGGTACCGTACTGGCAAGCAACAGCATGGGTGAACATGACAACAATATACCGCTAACATACTTCTATATAGTAATGTGAGAGTAGTACGCAGGCAAGTTGGCCGTTGCCGCTTACGCCGTACGCTCCTGGTGGGATGTCTATGGGTTCTTACCTGGTGATGGCCAATCGTAGAGCTTCGAGATGTTATTGCCGGCCTGCCTCAGCATCAGCCCGGGCGGACGGGTACTTCGCTGACACTTGCGCGTACTCGTACCAGCTGACATACATTTCCCTTGCTGCTAGCCGGGTGTGCGTTGGCGGTAGCTGGATGACAGCATGATGATGATTACATGCTGCATGTGCTTTCGGGGCGACGACACTAGCAGCATACAGAAACGTCGTCGTACAAGGATAGTACTACTGGTAGCAGTCTGGTTGACGTCGTATACGAATCGCCAAAATAAACGATATTCCAAGAAAAAAACCCCTTTAGATGACCAGGACCGACCAAAATGAACTCCCCAAACTCCACCAATCAGCCCAACTCATCCAACCAGGGGACAGTGCCCCCCCCCCCCCCCCCCCCCCCCTCCCTTTCCAGAGCACATGGGGGCCAAGGGAGTGGAGGACAGGATCCCCCTGTCAGCCAGAGTGCCGTGGAACGTAGCGGAGATGCGCAGCAGAAGAACCCGAGCGCATTGAAGCCACATGCTGACGGACGAAGCCAGCAGGAGACTCTATCAGCCACGTCGTTCTGCAGACCAACGGCCGTGACGGCCTTCATTCGCCGAACAGCATCTTTTGCCGAGCTGCCTAGCAATGAACCGTGGTTGAGCTATCGCTCTAGCATGACGAACGGCTGAGCCCTGCCTATATTCGGCTGTAAGTTCGGCTGCCGAGCTTATTATCTATGCGCACGGGCAGCATGTGTTGCTGGATTCATTGGGAAGCACCGCACATATCACCCAATGTCACGGGCGTGATGATGTTCGGAGAATAACCTATGGCCTGTTGCAATGATTCTGTGCAACGGCTTGATTGTAATTCCGGCGGTTGCCTCAATGTGATATAGTCTCAGCTAATTGCACATTCTGCTATGTTGCTCTGTGTTTTCTGCGGGTGTTCGGGGCTACTGCAATACTATGGCGCCTCAATAAGGGTAAATGGTTCCTTCAATGGGCAGGTGTGTGATGACATCGAACGTGCATGCCCTGCAGCTGCCCCTTATCCTGAAAATGTACTAGTAAGGGCGGGTACCCAAATCACTTTTGTACACTACTAATTGTGTCATCATGAGGAATCTCATCTAGGGTAATTTTGCAAGAGATGCTTCAGGGCTGCTTGCAGTGATATCTTCCAAAAGGCATCTTGCTTCAGGGCTGCTTGCTGTAATATCTTCAATAGCGCGTGTTGCGGCCAGGGGCTATCAGCTGGCCTCCGGGGCGGGCCATGTCATCCCGGAAAGCTGTTGCAACACACTCACAGACACGCGAATAAGAGCCATGAAGAGACAGAGAAAAAGGGGGGGGGGGGGGGGGGGGGGCTGCATTATTACACGTCGTGGCATAGACTGCGGCCTCTGCGTATCTACGAGTTGCGGCACCTGGTACCTGCCTGTGCCGCGCGCCTCTCAGCCCGCAGCGGAGGCAGCCGCCCGCGGCACAACCCCGACCGACAGCCGCAGCCTCTCCACCGCCTCGTGCAGATCCGCCGCGAGCGCGCCCAGCTCCTTCTGCTGCGCGCGGACAATACCCTTCGCGCTCACGCGGTGCCGTGCCGCTTGCGCGGGCGTCGAATCCTTGTCCACAACGCCGCCGCTGCCGCCTGCGCGTGTTGCGCGGATGCTGCCGCCGGGGGACTTCGATCCCCAGCTTACGAGCTTCTCCCCGATTTCCACCAGCATGCTCTCGACCTCCTTGTCAGCCGCGTCGTGACTAGCTCGCACCAGGGCGGCAGCCTCCTTTGTGAAAACTCGCCCGCAGGGCGCGCCGACATCACCCGTGGCGGCGGCGCGGTCCATGACCTCCTTCCACCTCTGGTAGAGGCTGCACCTCTTGCGCTCCGTGCACAAGGGTCGCTCCCGGAGTAGATCCCAGTTCGTCCGGTCGCGAAGGTGGTACCTGTCAAAGTATGCCTCCAGCTCCTTCCTCCGCCGCTCGCAACGGGCTGGCGGCATCTCGCCGCCGGAGGCTGCCCACTCGCGCTGCCGAGCCTCCGCCGTGGCCAGCTGCCCCGGCAGTGCCACGTCGCGCGCAATGACATCGGCCGGCAGCATCGGCCAGACGCCGCCTTTGTCCACCGTGAGCTCGCCGTCCCACAGCACCCCGCACCGCCCCATGTCGGCGCACGGAGCGTGGAACGCGTGTCGCAGTTGCGTGTCCCGGGCGAGCACCGCCTCCGACGGCACGTCATCACGCACCACGTGCATTGGGCTGCTGTCCCAGAGGTCGTCGGGCACACTAGGGTCGTCATCCCAGGCGTTGAGCCCAGACGCATCCAGCGAGTGCACCTCAGCTCGCAGCTCGTTGGCATCGCCGACCGCCAGCCTCACTCGCACGTTGTTGCCGTCTGCGTCGGCAGGCGGAGGGGCCAGCTCGCCTTTGGGGGTCCACATGCGGAGCGTCGTAGCCACCACCGCCGCGGGCTTCTTGCAGCGCAGGAGGTCCTCCACCGTTTTGTACAGCGGGTCGATGTGCCGGTGGGGCACAAACAGCTGCACGTTGGGGTCGCCAGAAGCCCACAGCTCCGCCTCCGCCTCTCGGCGCTGCCGCAGGAGCTCGAGCCCTGCCGCATGCAGCTCAGCCAGCTCCTCCGGGGCCCCTTGATTTGGCAGCGCCGGCCTGTTTCTGCTGCGCCTTGCTGCCGCTGACGGGACGCATGCGGTGCCCTTCTCGGCTGGCTCCGCGGGCACAGGGTCAGGCCCGGGGTCCTCCGGGGCAGGTGCTTCCGTTGGCGCCGAGCCGGACCCCGCCACCATCTCGGCCGAGTGTGCAGCCTCCGCAGCGAGCGCGTCACCTGCATGCAGAACAGTCTTGCGGGTCTTTTGACCTTGCAGCTGTTGAGGCTGCGGGGCATCAGTTGGTAGACGGGCGTCCGTAGACAGCGCGCCGTGCGGCCTCACTCGGCGGTGCTGCCCCGGGGGTGATGCGGGCGGAGCGGTGCCTTCGGCTGGCTGGCTGCCTAGGGGTGGGCCTCTGTCGTCGCCAGCAGCAGACTCCAAATTGCTCGGGGTACTGCGGGTCTGTGGATATTGCGGGGTGCTCGCTGGTGGCCTGTGTGGCCTGTGTGGCCGCCCTTGCTGCTGCTGCAGCAGGTGGGGCGCTGCTAGAGCGCTTTCCGTGATTGGCTCGCTGCCCGGCAGCGGGAACCCGCCGCTGCCAGCCGGGAGCGCCTGGCCGGCCAGCGCGCTGCGCGGCTGTAGACGGAGTGTAGCATCAGCTAGTTGGCGCGCCTCCCTGGGGAGAGGCGGCCTCGAAGATGGCGCGCTCATCTGCTTGCACAGCCGCACACGGTGTGAGCGCAGGATGCGGAGCACCGCGCCGGTGCGGGAGCAGCCCTGTGAGGCATGCTGGGCAAGCGCCCCCGCCTGGCGGAGCAGCAGCTCGTGCGCCACGCGCAGAGCCTCCACTCCGTCGCACAGCTCGCCGCTCATGCGGCTGCCCGTGAGCAGCGCCGCTGCGTTGATGCTGGCGTGAGACATGCTGCGTGTCAGGTGGCGCATCGATGGCAGGGGGGCAGTACCTCGGCGACCAGGTGACGCGCTTGCTGCAAAGCTGGCATGGCCCGGGAGACTGTGGATGCCGGCGGTTCCCTGGCGGAGCGGCGATGCGCTGCCAAGGAGGCGCACCTCACGGCGCTGCGGGCCCACCGTGCTGTTCCGCCTTGTTGGGACCAGAGGCAGAGTGTCCGCCTCGCGCGGAGCATCCCATGCCTGATGCTCCGACACCCCGATGCGTAGCGGGCACCGGTCGAGGAGTTGCCTGAGAGCATCCGCGTGGGTGCGGAGGAGGCATGCGGCAGCGGCAGCCTGCTCTACGTTTGCACCCGTGTCGGCCCAGCTGTCCGGGTGAATTGGCTGCGCGAGGCCCGACAGGCTTTGGCCAAGCGGCAGCAGGGCGTGCAACACTGCCGCGTACTCCAGGAGCAGCATGTGGGCTTGCTGCAGGCTGGTGATCATGCACTGCCTCTCGATCGAACATGGCGGCAGGCTGAGTGCGGACTGCAGGGTTTCCATGCTGGGCAGGGACTGCCGCAAGGGACGCCCCCCTGCCCATGCTGGCTGCGACCGCTGCGCGCGTGGCGGCCACGTTGCGCCCATGCTCAGCGCGCCGCCTTGGGAAGCAGTGCTCGCAAAGGAGCCGGACGGAGCCAGCCGATGAGGCGGCATGGTGGCCGCCAATACTGTGCTGCCTTGGGGCGGAGGCGAATGCAAGGGCGCCTCTGCCACGTCTCTCGCCGGCTTCAGCTGGTCCGAAACTTCGCCAGCTCTTACATGGCCACCTCTCACGGTCACTGGCATGATCTCTGTTCCGGCGACAGAAGACGCGCCGCATTCCTGGGATTCCCCCGCCCAATCCACGGTTTGGAGTTGATGCCGCACACCGGGTTGTGACAGCGTGCCGCTTTCCAGCGTGTCTGTGGACTCATCGCCGTTCAGGTCGGTAGACGCCCATGTGGCCCCGTCGCTCGGCATCTGGAGGATGCTGCTGAGAGATCCAAATGCGTCGTCCATGTCTGACGCTCGGTGTCTCGTACTGGAGCGAGCCGGCGTCATGAGGCGGTTGATGGTTGTTTCCAGGTGCAGGATGCGCTCGCCCAGGTCCGCCTGTTTGGGGTGGACAACAAAAGCAGAGGGCGGGCGGAGCATGTGAGGATTGGCGCTGTGCAAGTCACGGTTGAGAAGTTGCGGGTGTAGCAGAAAGGACCAGCCATGGGTGAATGCAGGGCCAGTATTACATTGGTGCGAAGCATTCGATTGGGAAGCCGACTATACCCGATGAGAGAGAGAGAGAGAGAGAGAGAGAGAGGGGGGGGGGGGGGGGGTGTCGTCCGCCATTTCAATACCGATAAGAATAGTGCCAGGCAATCAGCCCTGCATCTCACCTGCCTGTGACTTGATGCACATAGCTGCTGCTCCAGTGAATGAACCGTAGCTCCCAGCTTGTGCCGGGACGAGCTGCTACTGTCACGGCAGCGTCAGGCCAATGCAACAACTCAGTTCCAACAAATTGGCGCTTGCATGTCCAGGCGTGCTGAGCAACGCGTGATATCAGCTGCTTAAAAAGTGTGAAATCATTGGTCCCAGCGCATGAGACGTCACTTCCTACCCTCTGTGTCATGTCAATGCTGATATACACCGGACTGATTGAGCATCGCGCCAGGCAAGTCGTCTCCTATCCGAAGCTAGGCCAGAGGGTTGCAGATGCCGCCCTCTGTATTCTGACCATCAAGTCCCTGCAATGTTTGTGGGTTTATTGCAGGTTTCTTGCCCTTATCTCGACCCACCGACCTACAGTATATGCACCAAACTGTTGATGCGCATTATCCACAACTCGCTAGTGAATCGTACGCCACTTCAATTAGTACTGCTGACGCCTATTTGCCCGTCAGGGCAGCTCTGGGGGCCTTCTCGGCATTAATACAGCCGTGACAGCAAGCCACAACAACATCTTGGGGGTCACAGGATATGATTCGTGCCTTGCATGGTCTCCGAAAGCGGGCTGCGCTTCTCCCATATTAAACGCTCTCACCTGCTGGCACTGCGAACTCTGCTCCGATTCACCCTACTGTGAGCTGCGTTTGCCGGGCCAGCTGGGAAGGAGTATGGCGGTTCACCGCCGTCAACTTGGAAGGATGGGCTTGCTCCCTGCCCCACGGGGCGACCGTTTCGGAAGTCCGCCATGTTGTCCCGCATTTGTTGAAACGCCTACAGCAGTAGCCCGCCGCGTGTTCTCTACCGCTCGACGCCGGATAACGCAACTTGCGTCCTCGCGCCGCCTCGGCGTGAAAACCTCGCGACGCAGCCCGTCGCGCCCACGACTCCGTAGCTGCCCTGCTGGGCTGGCGCCAGCAGCGCGGGAGTGCACAACATATGCGATCGTTAGCTCCACTTTCCCGTACGTCACGATCATGCCCGGCGTTCCCGTGTCTCTGTGTGGCTCTGGCTGGTGCCAGAGAGGAAGTGGGGTGCCGTAGGGTCATCAGTATAGTTTCCGTGAATGATCTCACGAGTCTGAACCCGTATAAATGGCAAGGGCGCGACAATTGCGGTTTCAGCTCGCGGCTAAGACGACGTGGTGGCGCCCTGCCAAGGGAGGATGTTTGTAGCAGACGCTACGAGCACTTAAACGCGCTTACACGCGGGTCATATTGTGTAGCGATTTTGGGTTCCTAAACGCCCGTGAGGTTTTTAGACGATGGTAGTTAGCTATGCGAGGATTGGGCAGGGCGAAGTGATCAAGTGACGACAGCTCGGCAGACGGAACGGCGGTGGAATAACAAGAAGTCTCTCTTCAGCACTTGGATGGGCGACACACTACCGGACTAGCGGACATGAGTCAGTGTATTGTGCCTGATGCAGCGGACTGCCAGATGGCGCTACACATGGAGGAGCTACGCCTCATGCGAACACGTGTTCTGAAAACAAGCATCGCTGCCCGGTGGCAGGTGAGGCGTCGCTGTGATATTCGTACGGTCGTACCTGTCGCGGTGTGAAGCCGAGAGCGGGGCTGCTTCAAAGCGCTCTAGCGACCATGTCAGTAAGTCCGAAGTATAGCTGCTGAGTCCTTAGCTGCCACGAGTAGGCGGCTGGGCGGCAAACGGTGCGGTTGCCAGGGAGAGGCGTGCAGGGGCAAATGTAAGAGCAATCGTGCGACATGGCTGAGTATGTGTGGTCTACAAAGGGTTCAGGCCCGCTTGTGACACCTCTGGCGGAGCGACAGGATAATACGGAATCCCCATACGCAATCGGCACGTATCTGCAGCATACCTGGTACCAGTAAGGATTAGTCCCTACCCATATTTTTCACATGATGTAGTCTTTGAAATATGCTGAGGCTAACTACGTTGCTATACCCATGTGAATGACAAAAAGGCGCCAGTATGAATTCGGTCGCTGAAATCAGTGTTATATTACGAATCGAAGACATCGACACTACGAGTCAGTAGCTCATAAGCGGTCTGCATCCCGCACGAGGCGGGATGGATGCTGAGTGATGCGCGCCCGGTTCACAGTCGGGGCCACGCGTGCACGTGTGTGAAAGGGTTACCCCCGGACGCGCTTTTAAAGTATGCAGCTTCGGCCTTGGCTGGGCCTTGGGATAATATATGACGGACGAATATGCGCCGTCTTTTTTTCCGCCCCCGGGACAGGACTGGCACCAGTGAAACCCTTGCAGCCTCTCTACGACGGCCGTTTAGGCAGCAGCGATCCAGTTACGGAAAGCCGTCTCGTGAGGCAGCGAGCCCGTTCTACTCGAGCCGTCACCGCCAAGCTCATGACTACCCCAAGGAAATCTCTTGTGAGTAAGGCCTCCTGGTGAGCCGGGGTGGTGCACAGATAGAGTGGTTGCCCCGCGATGAGATAGAGGGCGCCCCGCTCCGCGGCCAGTACATGCGAAAGCGCGCACCGTGGCTCTTACGATCATTCATACATCGATGTGCTTCATGCGTAGTCATATTACATGCATGCACTAATTGCCGACATGTCGTATGTTAAACGTATTTTAAACGACATAAGTGAATACCCGATCAAGGTTTCAAAGTTGCAACAAGTATCGTGCATAGATAGTGCTCATTAAGTCATTATGCTTCTATTCTGCAATTAAACAACAAAACAATGAACAATGACGCTGTGTCTTTCAAGTGCAGAAGTGGGAATGCCCCAATCTCTGCTTACTACCTGCAGCAATCAACAATCGATTTACTTGTGCTAAAATTATTGATGATAAGGCATGAAAGGGCTGTTATTTTTAAATTTGTTCCTTTCCAAAATCATTTCGCTTCATTGTAGCCTCCCGTGTCGCCAAGGAGCACACACTTGAAAGCGGCGCAAGCCAATGCTGCCACATCAAATCGAGGTAGGGGGAGACACCTACTTCAGTGCTTAAAGGGTTGGCATGAGTGGGAGTACCAGCCAACGGCCTAGGTGCCGATGTTGATGCCGCTGAGGACGGCAATGTCGATGGCGATCGTGGTGATGTTGATGATGCCGTTGTCGATGACAAGACCGGCGATGATGATGATGATGACGATCATGACGGTGATGATCGTGACATGATGAAGATGACGATGAACAAGAGGGGGAGGAGGAGGAGGAGGAGGAGGTGACTCCTCCTCCGAGGAGGAGAATTCGGGAGAAGTTGATGAAGTGATGGTGATGAAGATCGGGTAGGTGACTAAATCGAGACCGCAAGTCTACGGCCTCAAGTGCCGCAAGAAGACACTCAACCCAGGCGGCCGCATCTATCTTGCAATGGAGGTCCTTGAGCACATGTGCAACAATGTGTCACCAAATTGGTTTCGGAGCATCTGCATATCATTCATGTCTTCACATCATGTTTTGGGATGCATGACAAACATGGTAATAGTTTTGGAGCTTGTCTCGGAAAACAACTCAATATATATAACACTATTTTAACCTATTTTGCACCGAGTCACGCGGTGCATTGTGGGTAGGTCTTAATCAAGGTTTCGGGTCAGCAGTGGGATTGATAGCTAGCATGAAGGCCGGTTGGTTCATTTGTGCTAAGTCGGGAAAACACTTCCGTCCAAGCAGGGACAAATCAAGATTGAAGGAAACGTTATAATGGTTACAAGTAGTTTGTGCCGTCGGGGGCTGAAACTCCGTCCAAGTTGGGACATAAGTGCGAGCGGCTCGGGAAGGCTATTTTGTGGAAAAGTATACTTCTCATCATCATCATCATCATCATCGCCGTCAGAATCTTCGATCAAGTAACCCCCTCGGCGCCTTGCCGCCTTGTGTCTTCTCTTCTCCGCCGCTACAAGCTCATCCCGCTGCTCTTCCAGGGTCATCGGAAGGGGTAGACCCGGCCACTTCTCGAAGTCATCTGGACGCAATCTCTGAGTCTCGTCCCATGGCTTCTCTTTGATCCATGACTTCATCCTGGATTTCATCCCGGCGATTTGCGTCTTGTGGTTGTCAATGAGGACGGTTTTCAAGTTCCTGTGACTGTGGGAACGAGTGATCGTCCGGACTAAAGCAGGCAATCATTCACACATTCCTGGCATTTGATAATTTTGTGATACAGTTACATCACCCGTACAGTTATAAGCGGGTCAGTGATAACAGTGCCATGGTGATAGAAAGTGCCACTCTCGATCCTTGGCCCCATGTGTATGTATATATGTATGTATATATATTATAGTACATGTGTATATATAACGTGTATGTATAATCTAACATAACAATTGTACATTATATACATATTTATATATTTTTGTAAAGTATAATCTATATACATATGTGTGTGTGCCTGTGTGTGTGAACCTGGATGAGCACGTGCTGGAGTGAGCTTGTCGGCTGTGTCTCTGCCGTGGCTCTCAGAGGGCAAGCCTCATCGTTTCGCGGCCGAGCTGGGCGGAGATGAGACTAGCTGGATCGCCTCGGTGATCAATAACGCCATCGTGGAGCACGCGCAAGAGGACGAGGGCACCGGCTCCGTGTGGGACGGGGACAACTACGTCTCCTACATCGACTGAGTGACACGCCGCCATCGAAGCAAGCGATGGCGCCAGCAGTTCAGGCGACAGCGGTTGCTTATAGCATGCTCACATGTAACTCATGTAACTCATGTAACTAATGTAGTTTTGCATAGCAGCGCTCACCAATTGTGGTATTGTCAGCTCTGCCTGGGCGGCAAGGAGACGAGATCCATTGGTGCAGCAAGTTGCGATGGAGTTCCAACACATGCACATACCGCGGGCAGGGGGGGTACGCATGTCAGTATTGTGATGGTGTATCTGCCATTCAGAGGCCAGGTGGAGGAGAGCTCGCACGATAAGACACGCATCACGCGGCCTAGGCACTTTGCGTCATATCATTGTCCGCAAGTTTGTAAGTATGTCCACAGACAAGATAGCGGTCAAACGTACCTGGGCGCCATGATGACCTCTTCCGACGTTGCCGGACATGCGGACATTACCCGTATTGAACCACTGTAACATCGAGTACTGGGCGTATATTGGCATGCTGGTATATACTGCTGCAATGCTGCCGGCACGCAATCCTTACACGGGGCAGCGCTCACAACACCAGATTTCAGTGCAGTAAAATGTAATCCTGACGACAAAAATGTTCAAGCTAGTTGAGATGGCGCAATGATCGTGTGATATTTCATATTTGGAATATAAATGTAGATATGCATAGATATGTACATATATACATAAATCGATATGTATGTACATATACTTGTTTCAGAGCATACCTCGGCTGCTCCACTCCCATGATCTTAGCTACATCAATAATAAGCAATCGCCGCTTGCGGGCTCTCGAGGCGACGGGTGAAGTCGCAGTGCTGATGTCGGTACTGCGGGCGACGCGGAGCAGGTGCCTGTCGAAAAATCGGCAAGGCGCGGCGCTGCTGCTTAAGTTATGAATGGCTGTCGGAAGTGGAAGAATCCTGACGAAATTATGGTATTCTGCACCTGCCACCTTCGCAAGCTGTGCTGAAACATGCATTGCTGTGCCGCAATTTTACGGTAACGCATTTGACTAAAAAAAAAAGAATCATGGTGACTGCAATTCTTCCAACCACGGCTCACAGAATGTGCTGCAAGAAAGGTAGCACCAATACCGGTACCGTACTGGCAAGCAACAGCATGGGTGAACATGGCAACAATATACCGCTTACATAACTCTATATAGTAATGTGATAGTAATACGCTGGCAAGTTAGCCTTTGTCGCTTACGCCCTACGCTCCTGGTGGGATGTCTATGGTAGACTTACCTCGTGACGGCCAGTCGTAGAGCTTCGAGATGTTATTGCCGGCCTGCCTCAGCAGCAGCCCGGGCGGACGGGTACTTCGCTGACACTTGCGCGTACTCGTACCAGCTGACATACATTTCCCTTGCTGCTAGCCGGGTGTGCGTTGGCGGTAGCCGGATGACAGCATTATATTAGGATGATTACATGCTGCATGTGCTTTCGGGGCGACGACACTAGCAGCATACAGAAACATCGCCGTATACGGATTAGTACTACTGGTAGCAGTCTGGTTGACTCGTATACGAATCGCCAAAATATACGATATTCCAAGAAAAAAACACCCAAAAGATGACCAGGACCGACCAAAATGAACTCCCCAAACTCCACCAATCAGCCCAACTCATCCAACCAGGGGACAGTGCCCCCCCCCCCCCCTCCCTTTCCAGAGCACATGGGGGCCAAGGGAGTGAAAGACAGGATCCCCCTGTCAGCCAGAGTGCCGTGGAACGTAGCGGAGATGCGCAGCAGCAGAACCCGAGCGCATTGAAGCCACATGCTGACGGACGAAGCCAGCAGGAGACTCTATCAGCCGCGTCGTTCTGCAGACCAACGGCCGTGACGGCCTTCATTCGCCGAACAGCGTCGTTCGCCGAGCTGCCTAGCAATGAACCGTGGTTGAGCTATCGCTCTAGCATGACGAACGGCTGAGCCCTGCCTATATTCGGCTGTAAGTTCGGCTGCCGAGTTTATCATCTATGTGCACGCTGGGCAGCATGTGTTGCTGGATTGATCAAAGCTGAAATGGGAAGCATCGGGCATATCACCCAGTGTCACGGGCGTGATGATGTCCGGAGAATCTAAGGCATGTTGCAATGATTCTGTGCAACGGCTTGATTGTAATTCCGGCGGTTGCCTTCATATTATATAGTTTCAGGTAAATGCACATTCTGCTATGTTCTGCGTCTTCTGCGGGTGTTCGGGGCTACTGCAATACTATGGCGCCTCGATAGGGGTAAATGGTTCCTGCAATGGGCAGCTGTGTGATGACATCGAAGGTGCATGCCCTGCAGCTGCCCCTTATACTGAAAATGTACTAGTAAGGGCGGGTACCCGAATCACTTTTGTACACTACTAATTGTGTCATCGTGAGGAATCTCATCTAGGGTAATTTTGCAAGAGATGCTTCAGGGCTGCTTGCAGTGATATCTTCAATAGCGCGTGTTGCGGCCAGGGGCTATCAGCTGGCCTCCGGGGCGGGCCATGTCATCCCGGAAAGCTGTTGCAACACACCCACAAACACGAAAATAAGAGCCATGTAGACACAGAGATAAGTGTGTGTGTGTGGGGGGGGGGGGGGGGGGGGGGATGCATTATTACACGTAGTGGCAGCATAGACTGCGGCCTCTGCGTATCTACGAGTCGCGGCACCTGGCACCTGCCTGTGCCGCGCGCCTCTCAGCCCGCAGCGGAGGCAGCCGCCCGCGGCACAACCCCGACCGACAGCCGCAGCCTCTCCACCGCCTCGTGCAGATCCGCCGCGAGCGCGCCCAGCTCCTTCTGCTGCGCGCGGACAATACCCTTCGCGCTCACGCGGTGCCGTGCCGCTTGCGCGGGCGTCGAATCCTTGTCCACAACGCCGCCGCTGCCGCCTGCGCGTGTTGCGCGGATGCTGCCGCCGGGGGACTTCGATCCCCAGCTCACAAGCTTCTCCCCGATCGCTACCAGCATGCTCTCGACCTCCTTGTCAGCCGCGTCGTGACTGGCCCGCACCAGGGCGGCATCCTCCTTTGTGAACACTCGCACGCAGGGCGCGCCGACATCACCCGTGGCGGCGGCGCGGTCCATGGCCTCCTTCCACCTCTGGTAGAGGCCGCACCCCTTGCGCTCCGTGCACAAGGGTCGCTCCCGGAGTGGATCCCAGTTCGTGCGGTCGTGAAGGCGGTACCTGTCAAAGTATGCCTCCAGCTCCTTCCTCCGCTGATCGCGACGGGCTGGCGGCATCTCGCCGCCGGAGGCTGCCCACTCGCGCTGCCGAGCCTCCGCCGTGGCCAGCTGCCCCGGCAGTGCCACGTCGCGCGCAATGACATCGGCCGGCAGCATCGGCCAGACGCCGCCTTTGTCCACCGTGAGCTCGCCGTCCCACAGCACCCCGCACCGCCCCATGTCGGCGCACGGAGCGTGGAACGCATGTCGCAGTTGCGTGTCCCGGGCGAGCACCGCCTCCGACGGCACGTCATCACGCACCACGTGCATTGGGCTGCTGTCCCAGAGGTCGGCGGGCACACTAGGGTCGTCATCCCAGGCGTTGAGCCCGGACACATCCAGCGAGTGCACCTCAGCCCGCAGCTCGTTGGCATCGCCGACCGCCAGCCTCACTCGCACGTTGTTGCCGTCTGCGTCGGCAGGCGGAGGGGCCAGCTCGCCTTTGGGGGTCCACATGCGGAGCGTCGTCGCCACCACCGCCGCGGGCTTCTTGCAGCGCAGGAGGTCCTCCACCGTTTTGTACAGCGGGTCGATGTGCCGGTGGGGCACAAACAGCTGCACGTTGGGGTCGCCAGAAGCCCACAGCTCCGCCTCCGCCTCTCGGCGCTGCCGCAGGAGCTCGAGCCCTGCCGCATGCAGCTCCGCCAGCTCCTCCGGCCCCCCTTGATTTGGCAGCGCCGGCCTGTTTCTGCTGCGCCTTGCTGCCGCCGACAGGACGCACGCGGTGCCATTCTCAGCTGGCTCTGCGGGCACAGGGTCAGGCTCGGCATCCTCCGGGGCAGGTGCTTCCGTTGGCGCCGGGCCGGACCCCACCACCATCTCGGCCGAGTGTGCAGCCTCCGCAGCGAGCGCGTCACCTGCATGCAGAACAGTCTTGCGGGTCTTTTGACCTTGCAGCTGTTGAGGCTGCGGGGCATCAGTTGGTAGACGGGCGTCCGTAGACAGCGCGCCGTGCGGCCTCACTCGGCGGTGCTGCCCCGGGGGTGATGCGGGCGGAGCGGTGCCTTCGGCTGGCTGGCTGCCTAGGGGTGGGCCTCTGTAGTCGCCAGCAGCAGACTCCAAATTGCTTGGGGTACTGCGGGTCTGTGGATATTGCGGGGTGCCCGCTGGTGGCCTGTGTGGCCTGTGTCGGCGCCCTTGCTGCTGGTGCGGGAACCCGCCGCTGCCAGCCGGGAGCGCCTGGCCGGCCAGCGCGCTGCGCGGCTGTAGACGGAGTGTAGCATCAGCTAGTTGGCGCCCCTCCCTGGGGAGGGGCGGTCTCGTAGATGGCGCGCTCATCTGCTTGTGCAGCCGCACACGGTGTGAGCGCAGGAGGCGGAGCACCGCGCCGGTGCGGGAGCAGCCCGGTGAGGCATGCTGGGCAAGCGCCCCCGCCTGGCGGAGCAGCAGCTCGTGCGCCACGCGCAGAGTCTCCACTCCGTCGCACAGCTCGCCGCTCATGCGGCTGCCCGTGAGCAGCGCCGCTGCGTTGATGCTGGCGTGAGACATGCTGCGTGTCAGGTGGCGCATCGATGGCAGGGGGGCAGTACCTCGGCGACCTGGTGACGCGCTTGCTGCACGGCTGCCATGGCCCGGGAGACTGTGGATGCCGGCGGTCCCCTGGCGGAGCGGCGATGCGCTGCCAACGAGGCGCACCTCACGGCGCTGCGGGCCCACCGTGCTGTTCCGCGTTGTTGGGACCAGAGGCAGAGTGTCCGCCTCGCGCGGAGCATCCCATGCCTGATGCTCTGACACCCCGATGCGTAGCGGGCACTGGTCGAGGAGTTGCCCGAGAGCATCCGCGTGGGTGCGGAGGAGGCATGCGGCAGCGGCAGCCTGCTCTACGTTTGCACCCGTGCCAGCCCAGCTGTCCGGGTGATTTGGCTGCGCGAGGCCCGACAGGCTTTGGCCAAGCGGCAGCAGGGCGTGCAACACTGCCGCGTACTCCAGGAGCAGCATGTGGGCTTGCTGCAGGCTGGTGATCATGCACTGCCTCTCGATCGAACCTGGCGGCAGGCTGAGTGCGGACTGCAGGGCTTCCATGCTGGGCAGGGACTGCCGCAAGGGACGCCCCCCTGCCCATGGTGGCTGTGACCGCTGCGCGCGTGGCGGCCACGTTGCGCCCATGCTCAGCGCGCCGCCTCGGGAAGCAGTGCTCGCAAAGGAGCCAGAGGGAGCCAACCGATGAGGCGGCATGGTGGCCGCCAATACCGTGCTGCCTTGGGGCGGAGGCGAATACAAGGGCGCCTCTGCCACGTCTCTCGCCGGCTTCAGCTGGTCCGAAACTTCGCCAGCTCTTACATGGCCACCTCTCACGGTCACTGGCAGTTTTGTTTTTGCGACAGAAGACGTGCCGCATTCCTGGGATTCCATGGTTTGGAGTTGATGCCGCACACCGGGTTGTGACAGCGTGCCGCTTTCCGGCGTGTCTGTGGACTCATCGCCGTTCAGGTCGGTAGACGCCCATGTGGCCCCATCGCTAGGCATCTGGAGGATGCTGCTGAGAGATCCAAATGCGTCGTCCATGTCTGACGCTCGGTGTTTCGTACTGGAGCGAGCCGGCGTCATGAGGCGGTTGATGGTTGTTTCCAGGTGCTGGATGCGCTCGCCCAGATCCGCCTGTTTGGGGTGGACAACAAAAGCAGAGGGCGGGCGGAGCATGTGAGGATTGGCGCTGTGCAAGTCACGGTTGAGAAGTTGCGGGTGTAGCAGAAAGGACCAGCCATGGGTGAATGCAGGGCCAGTATTATATTGGTGCGAAGCATTCGATTGGGAAGCCGACTATACCCGATGAGAGAGAGAGAGAGAGAGGGGGGGGGGGGTCGTCCGCCATTTTAATATCGATAAGAATAGTGCCAGGCAATCAGCCCTGCATCTCACCTGCCTGCGACTTGACGCACATAGCTGCTGCTCCAGTGACTGAACCGTGGCTCCCAGCTTGTGCCGGGACGGGCTGCTACTGTCACGGCAACGTCAGGCCAATGCAACAACTCAGTTCCAACAAATTGGCGCTTGCATGTCCAGGCGTGCTGAGCAACGCGTGAAATCAGCTGCTTAAAAAGTGTGAAATCATTGGTCCCAGCGCATGAGACGTCACTTCCTACCCTCTGTGTCATGTCAATGCTGATATACACCGGACTGATTGAGCATCGCGCCAGGCAAGTCGTCTCCTATCCGAAGCTAGGCCAGAGGGTTGCAGATGCCGCCCTCTGTATTCTGACCATCAAGGCCCTGCAATGTTTGTGGGTTTATTGCAGGTTTCTTGCCCCGATCTCGACCCACCGACCTACAGTATATGCACCAAACTGTTGATGCGCATTATCCACAACTCGCTAGTGAATCGTACGCCACTTCAATTAGTACTGCTGACGCCTATTTGCCCGTCAGGGCAGCTCTGGGGGCCTTCTCGGCATTAATACAGCCGTGACAGCAAGCCACAACAACATCTTGGGGGTCACAGGATATGATTCGTGCCTTGCATGGTCCCCGAAAGCGGGCTGCGCTTCTCCCATATTAAACGCTCTCACCTGCTGGCACTGCGAACTCTGCTCCGATTCACGCTACTGTGAGCTGCGTTTGCCGGGCCAGCTGGGAAGGAGTATGGCGGTTCACCGCCGTCAACTTGGAAGGATGGGCTTGCTCCCTGCCCCACGGGGCGACCGTTTCGGAAGTCCGCCATGTTGTCCCGCATTTGTTGAAACGCCTACAGCAGTAGCCCGCCGCGTGTTCTCTACCGCTCGACGCCGGATAACGCAACTTGCGTCCTCGCGCCGCCTCGGCGTGAAAACTTCGCGACGAAGCCCGTCGCGCCCACGACTCCGTTGCTGCCCTGCTGGGCTGGCGCCAGCAGCGCGGGAGTGCACAACATATGCGATCGTTAGCTCCACTTTCCCGTACGTCACGATCATGCCCGGCGTTCCCGTGTCTCTGTGTGGCTCTGGCTGGTGCCAGAGAGGAAGTGGGGTGCCGTAGGGTCATCAGTATAGTTTCCGTGAATGCTCTCTTGTCTGAACCCGTATAAATGGCAAGGGCGCGACAATTGCGGTTTCAGCTCGCGGCTAAGACGACGTGGTGGCGCCCTGCCAAGGGAGGATGTTTGTAGCAGACGCTACGAGCACTTAAACGCGCTTACACGCGGGTCATATTGTGTAGCGATTTTGGGTTCCTAAACGCCCGTGAGGTTTTTAGACGATGGTAGTTAGCTATGCGAGGATTGGGCAGGGCGAAGTGATCAAGTGACGACAGCTCGGCAGACGGAACGGCGGTGGAATAACAAGAAGTCTCTCTTCAGCACTTGGATGGGCGACACACTACCGGACTAGCGGACATGAGTCAGTGTATTGTGCCTGATGCAGCGGACTGCCAGATGGCGCTACACATGGAGGAGCTACGCCTCATGCGAACACGTGTTCTGAAAACAAGCATCGCTGCCCGGTGGCAGGTGAGGCGTCGCTGTGATATTCGTACGGTCGTACCTGTCGCGGTGTGAAGCCGAGAGCGGGGCTGCTTCAAAGCGCTCTAGCGACCAAGTCAGTAAGTCCGAAGTATAGCTGCTGAGTCCTTAGCTGCCACGAGTAGGCGGCTGGGCGGCAAACGGTGCGGTTGCCAGGGAGAGGCGTGCAGGGGCAAATGTAAGAGCAATCGTGCGACATGGCTGAGTATGTGTGGTCTACAAAGGGTTCAGGCCCGCTTGTGACACCTCTGGCGGAGCGACAGGATAATACGGAATCCCCATACGCAATCGGCACGTATCTGCAGCATACCTGGTACCAGTAAGGATTAGTCCCTACCCATATTTTTCACATGATGTAGTCTTTGAAATATGCTGAGGCTAACTACGTTGCTATACCCATGTGAATGACAAAAAGGCGCCAGTATGAATTCGGTCGCTGAAATCAGTATTATATTACGAATCGAAGACATCGACACTACGAGTCAGTAGCTCATAAGCGGTCTGCATCCCGCACGAGGCGGGATGGATGCTGAGTGATGCGCGCCCGGTTCACAGTCGGGGCCACGCGTGCACGTGTGTGAAAGGGTTATCCCCGGACGCGCTTTTAAAGTATGCAGCTTCGGCCTTGGCTGGGCCTTGGGATAATATATGACGGACGAATATGCGCCGTCTTTTTTTCCGCCCCCGGGACAGGACTGGCACCAGTGAAACCCTTGCAGCCTCTCTACGACGGCCGTTTAGGCAGCGATCCAGTTACGGAAAACCGTCTCGTGAGGCAGCGAGCCCGTTCTACTCGAGCCGTCACCGCCAAGCTCAGGACTACCCCAAGGAAATCTCTTGTGAGTAAGGCCTCCTGGTGAGCCGGGGTGGTGCACAGATAGAGTGGTTGCCCCGCGATGAGATAGAGGGCGCCCCGCTCCGCGGCCAGTACATGCGAAAGCGCGCACCGTGGCTCTTACGATCATTCATACATCGATGTGCTTCATGCGTAATCATATTTCATGCATGCACTAATTGCCGACATGTCGTATGTTAAACGTATTTTAAACGACATAAGTGAATACCCGATCAAGGTTTCAAAGTTGCAACAAGTATCTTGCATAGATAGTGCTCATTAAGTCATTATGCTTCTATTCTGCAATTAAACAACAAAACAATGAACAATGACGCTGTGTCTTTCAAGTGCAGAAGTGGGAATGCCCCAATCTCTGCTTACTACCTGCAGCAATCAACAATCGATTTACTTGTGCTAAAATTATTGATGATAAGGCATGAAAGGGCTGTTATTTTTAAATTTGTTCCTTTCCAAAATCATTTCGCTTCATTGTAGCCTCCCGTGTCGCCAAGGAGCACACACTTGAAAGCGGCGCAAGCCAATGCTGCCACATCAAATCGAGGTAGGGGGAGACACCTACTTCAGTGCTTAAAGGGTTGGCATGAGTGGGAGTACCAGCCAACGGCCTAGGTGCCGATGTTGATGCCGCTGAGGACGGCAATGTCGATGGCGATCGTGGTGATGTTGATGATGCCGTTGTCGATGACAAGACCGGCGATGATGATGATGATGACGATCATGACGGTGATGATCGTGACATGATGAAGATGACGATGAACAAGAGGGGGAGGAGGAGGAGGAGGAGGAGGTGACTCCTCCTCCGAGGAGGAGAATTCGGGAAGAAGTTGATGAAGTGATGGTGATGAAGATCGGGTAGGTGACTAAATCGAGACCGCAAGTCTACGGCCTCAAGTGCCGCAAGAAGACACTCAACCCAGGCGGCCGCATCTATCTTGCAATGGAGGTCCTTGAGCACATGTGTAACAATGTGTCACCAAATTGGTTTCGGAGCATCTGCATATCATTCATGTCTTCACATCATGTTTTGGGATGCATGACAAACATGATAATAGTTTTGGAGCTTGTCTCGGAAAACAACTCAATATATATAACACTATTTTAACCTATTTTGCACCGAGTCACGCGGTGCATTGTGGGTAGGTCTTAATCAGGGTTTGGGGTCAGCAGTGGGATTGATAGCTAGCATGAAGGCCGGTTGGTTCATTTGTGCTAAGTCGGGAAAACACTTCCGTCCAAGCAGGGACAAATCAAGATTGAAGGAAACGTTATAATGGTTACAAGTAGTTTGTGCCGTCGGGGGCTGAAACTCCGTCCAAGTTGGGACATAAGTGCGAGCGGCTCGGGAAGGCTATTTTGTGGAAAAGTATACTTCTCATCATCATCATCATCATCATCGCCGTCAGAATCTTCGATCAAGTAACCCCCTCGGCGCCTTGCCGCCTTGTGTCTTCTCTTCTCCGCCGCTACAAGCTCATCCCGCTGCTCTTCCAGGGTCATTGGAAGGGGTAGACCCGGCCACTTCTCGAAGTCATCTGGACGCAATCTCTGAGTCTCGTCCCATGGCTTCTCTTTGATCCATGACTTCATCCTGGATTTCATCCCGGCGATTTGCGTCTTCTGGTTGTCAATGAGGACGGTTTTCAAGTTCCTGTGACTGTGGGAACGAGTGATCGTCCGGACTAAAGCAGGCCCACAACACACAAAAGACCGCAACAACCTATAGGCGTGGCAAATCGCACAAGGCGTTAATTTGATGCTTTATCGCATTGCTATTATGTCATTGACCCGGGTTGCACCCCTCACGCATTGTCCCAGTCCTGGCTGTGACGTCAACGATTGTTGTCCCCTTTGTTGCCGCCATCTTGAGGTGCTTGGAAAATAGCGCGACGGGTTTTTGGTACTTGTTCACAGTCCGTCTATTCTCGTCCTTCAACTTGGCAGAGTCATTGAAATGGCCGAGCATGATGGACGTGGAGAGCGACCTGGCAAGGCAAAACCGGCTCAAAGTGATGCTTAAAATAGGCCGGCTACGTTCCACGAATCAAATATCACCGTTGGGGATCAAAGGCGCAAATGTTCCCTAGTACGATGCTTGGCGGGGGCTTCTTGACGTAGAGATAGTACTCAGCGTTGTGGCGCAGAGAACTGCCGATCCTCATACCGCAATCTTTGGCCCAAGTCAGGACGTGATAGGCAAGTTCCTCGGCTTGCTTTTGAACTGCTGTGATTACGGATCCAAGCTGCGGGTCCGAGAGGTGAATGAAAAAATGGCACCCATCGAGAGCATTGTGGACGTCAGAAGATCCAGTCAGGATATTCAGTTGCCTGCGCGGGGAAATTTGAAATGAGATAAATGAAAGCACAGTCATATGCGCACCATGGTTGTGGGGGGGAGGGGTATCTTGCCTAGCGAAAACAAACACGTCGTTGAAGTCTTCCGTGCCCCACGCATCATCCTTCGAGTCCCAAGTGTGCGAACCAGCTCCGAAAAGCGCGTCGGCAATGAACACTATGGCCTTGGTGGCACCAACCTCGCTCCGACATGGCTTCCGCGACAAATTTTTGGCGCCCTCCACGATGCAAGTCTTGCAAAGCTCCAATCTCAAAAAAGACTTCATCATCTTTAGAGTCGAACCCTTCGCCCCTGGGCATCACTGCAAATTTCTCGGCCTGAAGTTTCAAAAACCGATTCGGTTTAATAGCTAACACAGTGAAAAATGTTTTCAGAAATCATTTGCGGGATCGATATTTTACCTTCATCGATATCCACCGCTCCTCAGAAAACCCTGGAGCGGAACTCGCGAGAAGCAGCGGAGCGCATGCCAGAAGAGCAAACTTTGTGAAGAAGGACATCACCAAGTCCAGCATCTGGTTCTAGATGTGGAACGCCTGACTTTTGATTCTAGTGTTGGTGGCCGCGATGTGCTCTCGAACCGGTGTTGGGGTGAGGCAGTCGGCAGAATTCATGGCTCCCCATCTCTTAGGAGGAGTCATCAAGACCATCAAAGGACCGGAGCGATGAGAACCTTTGAACAAATCCCGGAACTCTTTTGGGAAGCCGCTTGGGCCGAGGTCATCAACCTTGGCTCGGAACCTGGTGAGTGCGTCAAAGCGAGCGGCCGCTTGCTCATCCGACACATCGGCTGACACATCGTGATCGATGATGTGGTCCGAGAGGTAATCCCCCCACGTCTTGGCCGGTTTGTCTGGCGTCAGCAGTTCGATTGGCTTCCTGGACTTGGCCGTGTCGATCACTGTGAGATTCAGATGTGACGTAAATGTCCCCTACTAGTGACGAACGACGACATACGGGGGCGATACGGGACGTGCGAGGGACGTGGATTTCATACCGAGTAGCGACGACTATCTCGCGCGACGTGTAAAGTACTATATCAATTTATCGTTCCGATAATTTCGTCAAATTGATATTCGCACGCGGGCTCGCGTGGCGCGCGCCGACGCGGAGCACCCGGGCTAAGTACAAGCGGCTGCACGTACTCGCTGCACATCGCTGCACAACGCGGGGTCGCTGGCGTCGCGGTGCGCCACGCTGGCGGGCCGCGCCCCCGGCCCCTGCCAAGGAGTAATCACGATAAGTACTGGCACGGTGCGGCGGCCGACTCTCGCGAAGCCCGTGCCCGCACGGCATTGGTGCTTAGTTCGCGCTTAGCATCGCGGCACCGCATGCATGTGCCGGCATGCGATCATGGCTTGCGCGGCAGTCCCGGCGGAGGTGTGGGCCGGTGTCGCGGAGGCGCTGGGTCAGTGGATGCCGCCGTGACGACCCGGTGCAGTGCCGCGCGCGCGCCCGTTCGACGTATGTGCGCGCGATGTGCGGCACGTTGTTGTGCGGCGTTGTGCGGCACGACGGGCGGAGGTGTGGGCGGATGTAGGTGGTACGGTAGGTGGTAGGCGGTAGGTGGTGTTCGAAGGTGCGCGTTTAAATGCAGCCGCCCTAACTGCTAATGATTGTGTAACGCCCCAGCACGCGCATGAAATACGGGGTCGCCTGACGGTCACCGCCGCTCACCGCTGAACCAAGCGCGGACAGCCGCGCCCTCGCATCTGTGCTGCCTACTAGTGGTGGGCTACATCCACCCCAACTCTCACCCCCCCCCCCCCCCCCCGCGCGCGCGCGGCCGCAGGCATCCCGGGAAAGGGATGGATATCGAGTGTGCCGAAGGATGGCGTGTACACATGCAAGCACTGCCGGGGCTGGGTGACGGGCACTAGTGACAAGACGGCGCGAGAGCGGCACTTCCTAAAATACCCGAACTGTAGCCACTCGTTGAAGCGTGCGGCTAAGTTGCGCCGCAAGACCGCCTTCTTACAAGCAGTAGCAGCAACAGCAGGGGCGGCAGCAGCAGGCAGGGTCGGGAGTAGGAGTAGCAGCAGCCGTCGGAAACGGCCCGCTGCTACGGGTGCCGTCTGTTGAGCCATGTGGAGTGCCCGGACGGCACGGTGAAGGTGGCGCCTGCGGGGTATGCAAAGGACGTCCTCCACAGGGTGGATGGCGAAGAGTTGCAGGCTGTGCGCACGGGCGCGAGCTGCCTCCTGCTCTCCGGCGACCGGACGCTGGAGCAGATGGGCGTCATTGGCCAGATAGAGGAGGACTTGGCCAAGTCGGACCTCGATGGGGATTAGGACGGCGAACTGAGCCCCGCTGTCCGGCGTGCGTTCAACACAACATGGCTGGCGGAGGCCAAGCAGAACACCGGCTGCCATGGCGTGTGCCAGGTGCATGTGGTCCTGGGCTATGTCAGCATGGTCAACCTCTTCCCCCTCGCGCCATGCCACCTTCTTTCTTTTTGCTTGGGAAAGGACTTATGGCGGAACTTCGTCACCGTGCTGGGCCACGTTGGATTCCGGGCTATGAAGCAGGAAGACCGGCGCCATGCTTTAGTCTTGATACCCAACAACTTTGGACCTGGGTTGCACCCTTCGTTTGCGGTGTCCAACAAGTCGAAAGGTACCCCCCCCCCTGGGCGTGGGCGTGGGCGTGGGCGTGGGCGTGGGCGTGGGCGTGGGCGTGGGCGTGAGCGTGAGCGTGGGCGTGACTGCATTCCCTTTCATGACTGCAGGGTCAGACAAGGTGACGGTACATTCCGGCTGGGTCATGGAGGATTGCTGGCACCACATGGAAACGTTTTCCCTTCTTACCGCCGGTCCGCTGTTCGAGGAGGCCCGGGTGAAGGCGATCATGACCGAGAAGGAGCTCGCGACCCCAGCGGTGATACGTTCGGTGTCGGAGCTGGCGGTGCTTGGGCACATGTACATGCGCCTGCAAGGAGCTGCGTGGTTCGTCACGCGGTGGGGGTTGCAGAACGTGGTGACGGAGGAGGACGGCCCCGAGCGCAAGGCGCAGGTGGACGCGCTCACCATGGAGGGGAGGACTCGATACTTAGCGGACATCACCGTGTATGCCCGCCTGGCTGAGTGAAACGGCTTCGTTTCGCTCCTCGTCTCCAACTTGCACTCGGCGGTGTGCCGCATGATCTGCCAGATGATGGTTTGCGGGCACCCGCTTGCAGAGCCGTGGATGGAGAGCCTCATGGGCTTCTTGAAGGCGGGCGCCAAGCACGTGCTGCCGAAGAATGTCTGCGAGACCAACATGATGAGGGACCTCCTTTTCGCACAGCGGATCCACCGCCTGAAGGCGCATCGCCTCTACCGGGAACCCAACCCCAACAAGAACGCCCCCCCCCCCTCTTGCTGCCTCCTCAGCCACGTGCACCCACACCCACACACCCACCCACCCACACCCACACACACTCACACTCACACTCACATTCGCACTCACAGCGACCCACCCACACACACATGGGTACATGGCCCCAGACGACACTGGCCCCGGCGCCGTGGAGACGCCCATCTGGTTGGTTGGGAGCGCATCCGCTGCGTGGGAGGACGCGGTGGACTTCAAGGACCATTTGGAGTAGCTGCTGGACGACGTCCGACGTACGGTGCAGGGCTCGCACTCATATGCACCCATACTCGAGGGGTGAAATGCGGTCCTGCCGGGCTGGACCCCAGCGGTGGCGCTACAAGGCGGCGTCGCTTCGCAACGGTGACAAGCCCCGGCTTCACCGGGGGGGGGGGGGGGGGGGGGCGGGGAGACGTCAAGAGACAACTTCTTGTTTGTGTACAAGATGTTGAAGCAAGTCCCCGACGCCCGACCCACCCCCCTACACCACCGAGGAGCTGGAGAGCGAGGAGGAGCTGCCGAGAAACCTGTTGGCGGAGCGCGAAGACGCCAAGTACACCACCATGGTCGCGCGAGCTCAACACTTCTACCTTGCTACGCCGCCGCCCCCGCCGGGGGCTGACTCGGACGACAACCGTGCCAGCGCGCGGCCCATTCGGGCTGCATTGTGTACGGTGTGGACGCCGGAACGAGCCCACACTGCCGTGGGCTTGGACTTGTGGAGAGTGCCGTGCGGCGGCGGTGGTTCAGGCGGGGAGGAGGCCCTTGTCCTCCTAGACGGTCCCGGCATCCGCAAGGTGGCTGTTCTCATGGCCCCTGCCCACATGTCCTCCGCGAAGGCTGCCGAATCGGGCGTCGACGCCGGGGAGCTGATGGTGGCGGGAATCCACGCGAGGTCGTAGGACGGTGCGCGAGGGGGGGGGGGGGGCGGGCGGGCAGCGGCTGTGGGATAGGCGGGGCAGCGGTTGCTATCGAGTGAGGCTTAGCATCGTTTGCAGTAGCAACGCAGCCTCTCCGGTTGCATAGTGTGACGCCGCGTGGATGTAACCCAACAGTACACGCAAAGTGCAAGTGTTACACGCCCGTGTGCCCCACCCAATAACATTGCGCCCGACCTCACTGACGGCATGTCTCGCTCTCCATCATCTCCCGGGCCGTCCGCCGCCTCACCCCGCGCACCCTAGCAGCCGCGCGTGCCTTCTCGGAAGCCTCACACACGGCGGCGCGAGTCGCGTCGTGGAACGCGTCCCTGACATGGCGGAACTCCTCCCTCGCCGCGGCCGTGGTCGGGCAGGGAACTGCCCGCCGATGGGTCGCCATGCATGGGTACTTTGGGGCCGCACAAAGCCGGGGTGCCGTCGCAGCAACACTCCCACTCCGTCCGTTGGCCGCAGTACACGCATGACGGGCGTCCGGCAGGACACGCACATGATAGTGCATGTGGCCGCCTCCCGCCACTGCTCATAGTGCTCCAGTTAACATGGCGACGAGCAAGTCGGCATGTCCCGCATGTGGCTGCGGGGCGGGTGGCGCGAGCGCAGCCTCGCTCGCCTCGACAACCCCCTCAGCCCTATCAGTCGCCTCAACCACGGCCTCCTCCGCATCCTGACGCGGCGCATCAGGCGCATCATCGTCGCATGGCAGGGCGTCCCCCCCCCCCCCCCCCCCGCAACGGCGCCGTCGGCGGTGGCAAACGCCATTGTGGCGGGGTGCTGTGAGGAGGTGGCCCTAGACATAGGTGGGGCCGGCACCACGAGGTGTTGCTCCATATGCGGTGTGGGTGCGGATGCGGTGCGGTTCCTGACGCGACAGCTCCGTCGCACATGCACCAGCACCCGCATCCCACGCCTGCTGCGCTTACCACCACCCGGCATGTTTCCTTTGGGAGGCGTTTCATCCGCGTCGGAGCTGAGCGGCGGTGCCGGTGTGGGTGTGGATACTGCCCGGCCATTAGGGCTCACGCCGCCCGCCGCTCCGCCGACCCACGCCGCGGCGTGTGCTGTGCCCCGCATAGTCGCCTCGAATATATTATACATGACGCGGGGACGGGGGGGGGGGGGGATTCTAGCGTTTCGTAGGTCGGCGGAACGGCGTGCGAAGCTGCGGCTGGCGAAGGTGGTGGAAGTGAGCGTGGCGGCGTCGGCGGCGTATTATTGTGCGTGCATGCGTGCGCAACCCGGCGGCAGCAAGCGCCGGACTCGGCGTGTGCCGGCGGCAGAGCTTCGAGGCCATGGACACGGTACGGGATGCCAAGTCTGGCTAAGCAACTGCCGAGGCTGGCGGCTTAACCCCCATGTCCGGCGGCTGAGGGACGGGAAGTGCGTAGAAGTTGATCGCCAAAGCGGGCATATAAGCCTGGCTGTGCTAGGTTCATATTCAGTAATGGCGGTTTGTGCTAAGTAATTCGTAGGGATGGACCATGCAGCGCAGGTAGGGGGCGGTATAAAAGAGGCCGGGCACATATACTGCTCCACGAAACGACACTGTCGCACGTGTAGTTGAATAGACCCCCCCCCCCCCCCCCCCCCCCCGCCCGCCGGGTCGGCCCGCCGACCCGCCACGGCTTGTAATATCTGTCATGCATCACCGGGGTATGTGTGAGTGGATGCCCCGCCGCCACATCCCCCCCCCCCCCCCCCCCCCCCCCCAATTACACTTGTGCACTCATAATTTTGGGCTGGTTTCGGAGCAGTACATGTACGTATGTATATATATACAATGCAACGTAGGACGCGCGCGGAAAGAGGCGGGGCTGGCGGAGTGCATTGGCGGTGCGTAGAGTAGCGTGTTGGTGAGATTCGGGGTGCATCGGACGCCGGATGCCCATCCACACGGCGTAAAAGACGCGTAATACTCACACTGTATTCACACACAAATGTGTGAAACCGGACATTCCGTGCCGGATGGATGGGAATACGGCGTCCGATGCAGCCAAAGCCCTAGCAACACGCTATTCTATGCACCGCCAATGCACTCCGCCAGCACCGCCTCATTCTCCGTCAATTTCGAAAATGCCTTCACATTATCCACCGCTAATTGCAATTCCCACCGTGTAATGTTGTCACGATGTGCGCACACAACAACACTTACTACCGGTTCCCACGCGGATGGAGGCGGGGCTTGCGGAGTGCATTGGCGGTGCATAGACTAGCGTGCTGCAAATACTTGGGGTGCATCGGACGCGGGATGCCCATCCACCCGGCGTAAAAGACGCGTAATATTCACACTATGGTCACACACAATTGTGTGAAAACCGGACATTCCGTGCCGGATGGATGGGAATACGGCGTCCGATGCTGCCAAAACCCCAGCAACACGCTATTCTATGCACCGCCAATGCACTACATCCGCAACCCCCGCCTCATTTCCAGTCGTACGTGCTTGTGCACGCACGGAATGCTTGCACTGCTCCGAAACCACTGTCACATACCCCGCTCATTGGGTACCGATTGCGGCGCATGCACGGCTGGATATTTGTTTACATATACCCCCCGGGGGGGGGGGGGGGTGCACAGCGTCCCGCTACTCACCCTGCATTGGATTAGGGGCGACGATTGCAAACAAGACGAGGAGGCGCGCATGTACTACTCCGAAACCACGCGATGTGCCCGGTGACCTCCATATCCAGCACGTCCACCGATGCAAGTAATAAGGACAAGACCCCCCCCCCCCCCCTCCCCCGAAGTGGAGGAAGTGTAGGAGTACAACCGGAGCATGACGTGATCCATTGTCGCTTATTTACAAGCACGGGCGGTGCTGCAAGGGCGGTGCTGCCATACCCGATCGTCTACGGCGGGATGGAGGCGGCAGCGGCAGCAGCAAGAGCCGCAGCCTCAGCAGCAAGCCGCAGCTCCTTCGCGCTTGCATGGATGCTGGCGTAGTCCTCGTCGCTGTACAAATGCTTTGACAACACAGCATGATCCCCAAAGTGGGCCACATACTGCGCCGCCCACTCGTGATTGCGTTTCTCCGCAACATCTCTGCGGGGGGTGATGTGTGGGTAGAGTGCCTCGTTGTAGGCTGCCATGAACGGCGTGTACTAGGTAGGGTCGTCCGCACGGCCGCAGCCAGGCAGTCCTAGAAGGCGCCCCTGCCCGTACAAGCGAACATTGCCACGCCCGCGACACTTGGGACAGGGGTTACCACCGGGCAGCTCAAATGGGGCGCCCACGGGCCCGCGGTGCGTCGTGTCCGACCCAAACATGTACCCATGGTATTGTTTCATGTAGGGCATGTCCTCCTCGGGGACACCCATGCCACGCTCCAAGTCCTCCAGGGGCTGCATCAAGTTCTTGTGGCTCATGATGAAGTCGGCAACTCCCGGATCTGTCTCCGCCAGCGTCCTCTCCGTGAGGCGGTGATCCTCGTGGCCCGTTTCATGTCAACACATGGATGGCACTCAGTCCCCGCCCCCGCCCCCGCCCCCGCCATCGGCCTGGGGGGGGGGGGGGGGGGGCGCACCGAGTACCGAATGTGCTTCACGGCATCTATGAAGCTCACTTCTGGCCCGCGATACACCTCAGTGGGGCGGCAGTGGCACGTGCATGCAAGGATGGCATGCAGATTTGGAGCCTGCCCATCAATGTAAGTGATCTGAGCGGGGGCATCCGCCGAAGTGAACAGCTACGCGATCACCGGCCACGACCAAAACCCTGGTGCTAGCTCGCCGGCCTTCTCGGCACCAGCCACGAAAGCACGCCGCAATTCCAGCAAGGCGGCAAACAAGGCCTTCCTGCAAGGCACACGCTCAGAATAAGCGACGCACGAGTCATGGGCTGAACGAGAAACAAAAGGGGTTACAGAACGCGGCCACTGCAAAGAACACACCATCTGGAGCATGCTCGACACATGGTTCGTTCTCCAAGCAGTTGGTGTTGCTGCAACCGCTAATGCCTTCCTTGCTGTGACGGCAGACTTCTGCAGCTTCGCCGCGTGGGTCCAAGTGTCCTTCAGTGTTGACAGGGCCGGAATTTTGAAATGGGACCAAAACGCCACATCCATGCGATCGACGACATCGTCCCATAACTCCTTGCCCTTGCCACGATCCTTCAGACGCCGTGGCCTCATGAGGCGCATTGTGCCGAGAAGCTTCTCCAAGCCGTGGCTTGACTTGACGTGCAACATAGGCAGCTTCTAAGCTGGCTGCGGCTTTACCCCGCCGTCGCTAGTGTCGGTGCGCTGAGCAGCGCGGGGCGGTCCGAGTGCCGGTGTTGTGGGGTTTAACAACGGCGTTCCGAGTAGGACCGCCCTTGCAGCGGCGGGGCTCACGAAGGGCGTGGGATGCTGCTGCTCCATGGCGGCCACCCCCTAACCTCCCGTCGTCGGCAAAGTAGTGGATGTAGGACCCACGGGGCGGGAGTGTCTCCAGGGACGGATAGAGTTGCCCGAAGCCGGCGCGCGATTTGAAAACACTCGGTAGGAGTCGTCGGGCGGTCCGAGGCACGCTTGGTAGGCGAACGTGCCAGATCGTGGCCTCCTTGCAAGTGCGAGACCATGTTCGTGGCTATTTCGGTCGCCATGTACAATTCACAAGGAACTAGACAGGAAACGAGAGAACATGGTCCTTAGACCGTTACGGGCCTGACATACCACCAAGGCACAGTTCTTGGTGGTGTTTTTGTACTACGAGGACATTGGTCCTTCGACCTTCGGTTATGAAGAAGGACAGTTTTTTGCGAGTACGGGATTACACTGAAACAACTACGAACACCAAAGTTGGCCATTCATCACGCGTTGCGGAAGGTCCCTAGTGCGCGCCGAAAAAAATGGAAACTGCTCGTCAGCAATAAAATGCGCAAAACTCGCCGCCTAAAACAGGCGTGCATAAGGTCACATTGGGGCTGTAAATAATTGTGTGAGGTACTTTGTCGCACTCGCACCCGCACCCGCAAAGTCCGCGCACCGTGGTTCGCGCGCGGCGGGCCCGTCTCACTTCGAGGGAATCTGCCCTCTGTGGGAATCGAACCTGCGCACGGGCGTGCGCGCTTACGGAGAGCGCAACTTACACGCTCAGGCCGCAGCCCGAGAGTGACGCGTTGTTTTGTAATCTACACCCGTTACCGATCGGGTCGCTTTACCGCGTAGGACACTACCGATTTGAAGTTGAGCCGTCAAAAACCCGTTCATTACTTTTGACGCCTGGAGTACTTATGTATACCTGATGATGCGCGCAGCAACTACGGCTGCCTTGGTATACCTGTGCGATACTGATGGTACCGACGGGCGGACCCGAAACCAGAAATACAGGATCCCACAAAAGTCTCCGCAACTTTTATGGGTACGCTGATTTGGATTTGGTCGCTTCTAGTCGGTAAACCCACGCATAGTCTACGCCATTGCAGCCATTGCGAGGATAACCATGTAAGAGCGTCCACATGCTGTGCTAGGGCCAATGCGATGGCGCGCGCGGCGCCTGTCGTGCGGCACTACCAGTGGTGCTGTAATAAGTGCTGCACAGCCGGGCTGTGAACGGTTTGAGCGCACGGCGCGGCGACACTTGCATATGAAGAACCGTGTTTTCCTCCCATAGTCGCCGAGATGCATGTGTTGGCCATCTACCCCATGCCGCGCGGCGCATGGTTTGGAGCCTGGTCAGCTAGCGGGCTGCATGCGACATTCGCAAACTGGCTGTTCGCCCTGCAAGAAGCAGTAATATTGCAATCACGTTGTAATAAATAACATTTCGACGTTTCATTGAACCGGGCTTAAAACAAGTGCGATGAAAAGCCCGTGACTTGCGCTTTCCAACGCACTAATTTTCAGCCCTATCCAATAAAACATCGAAATGTTATTGGCTGTCAAAGTTCCCCCCTTGTTCTGGTATCCCAGCCAGCCCACTCACTGTGGGTGGGCCCGCATGATGGGGGCATTTCATGTGCCCTTCCACGCAAGCTCCCATGTTCGAGGAGCCCTTGGATAGGTCTCCACGTTGCGCGGACCCCGTCATCATTTTGGCTTCTCCCCTTGAATGATAGATGACATGTGTTACAACATGTGCGCAGAACTGTGCAGCAGTGGCGACATTGCTGTCGAGGGGGCTTAGCCTACGGTGCTGATGGCATAACCATGCATGCACCTATGGAATCGAAGGCACTTCATGTGTGCTACTTTCACCCGGCGAGACGCGGCCAACGGCGCTTGTCTTGCAGCTTGGAAAGTTGGGGATGATTGGTCCCATCACGACGGCGGCATTACTTGCACACTCTCATGGAAATGCCATGCATTGCATCCTTAGCATCGGTAGCGTGCATGGATTGCGCTCAAGCTCGGTCGTCTTACAACGCATGCATACGTGCACCCACAACCGGCAGCGCGCGGGCAAATGCGATGGATGGTAACTACGCCGCCAACAAGTTGCCCCCTATTCATTGCCCGTTTTTTCTGTTGTTTTAGCCATGTGCCAAACAGTGCCATTGCCGAAGAACATTTCTAAAAGTGCGATAACCGGGAGAAATAGCTGCCTCCTTGGCGTAGAAGGCTTGCATACACGGGATTACAAGGCTCCATGGCCCCATGGCTTGGGCACCAAGCAGGCGAGGACACGCGCGGATTTTCTATGTGCAAAGACTTATGTGGACTGGTGTAGTACTCACTTGAGTAACATCGTCATGCAAGTGCTTGCCGCACTCTACAGAAAAAGCAGTGTATATTCGACGCAATTTGCATGGCCGTCGAAGGTGTTGTTGCGCATGACCGACCGCACTAGTGGGTGAGATTGGGAAGCGTAGCTAGACTTGAAGGTTGGCGGCAGCCCACTCGAATGGACTCAGCAGCATCCGGACCTGCCCGGAAGTCATGGACCAGGTGAGGAAGGACCAGCGGTGGAAGAAGCGCACCGCTCTTCTTCGGACCGCCAGCACCAACAACAAGGGCATGACAGGAAAGTCTTATTGATGCCCACATGCACATGCAAAGCTGGGTTGATCAGCAAGATACTATTTCAGCCAGCCATCGCGCCGTTTCTTTCAGGAACGACCTGTCAACCCCCCCCCCCCCCCCCCCATTTTCCCTATCACCAACCCACGTTGTGCATCTCCTCCATTCGCTTTCAATCCAAAACCTGATTAGCCGGAGTGCTAAATGCACACCCAGCGTAGCCTGTAAATGCCCCTGACATGGCACCGTGGAGACTGGCAGCACCGTGTGAACCCTCATAACAGTGCGGCCTGGCCAATAAAATTTGGAATAATTGCACTGTATTCATGCATCTGCTGATGCGCAACAGTAGCGGGCCAACATCCCTATGCAATAAATCAACACTGCAGCCTGGCGTCTGGAGCCTGTCACGTGTCAAACTTGAATGCTGCTCGTCCTGCACACATGCAACACTTCCCTGGACCAGTTGAGTGTCTGATACAACGTGGCCAAACCAAGCCACAAAATGGGAGTGAAATACCCAGGGGCAACATTCACAGGCATAGACTCCAGGCATAAGTGCGCGCGCGCGTATGTGTGTGTGCGTGTGTGTGATCATGTATGCCGCAGCAGCACAGTGATCCGGCGCCCCCATGACAACAAAGCAGGTGCTTGTTTGTCAGCACATTCACATCACGACCATAGCGCAGCGCAAAGTTGGTGGCGAGTGTGCGCCTACGTGAATTCTGTTGGCCCATGCGCTGCGTAAAAACAGCAGCTCACACGTGGCGTAGCGACTCACCTCCACAGCAGATACATTGGAAGAGTATACATGCAAGATGTTAATGCCCATTGGGGTCCCTGCTTCTCGTTTTGTGCTTACTGAGCTGCTACCGAGAAGCAACGTTAGATTCATCAGCAAGCATTTCGTAGAGGCATCCATTGACGCTTTGACGAAGTTGCTGCTATCTTTGTCCTTGGCGGTTAGCTGGGGGGGGGGGGGGGGAGGTGATCACACCCATTCCACGACAAGCGCTTCAAAGCGCGAGCTGCCGACGTTTTTCACAGAGTGTGTGGACGGCCCCGACTGCCAGAAGCACTGCCCAGCGACGTCATTCTCCTCCTTGCACTTGTGGAACCCAGAATCTTTGTCCCCCTTGACCTCCAGCTTGCTGCGCTGCACGATCACTGTAAACATACACGGCATCCAGCAACATATCGTGAAACAGACCTTCCGGCACGCAAGCAGGTTAACAGGTCACAAAATTGAATAGTGACATATGATTGGGTTGGCAGGCCGCAAAAGTAATGAACTGATATGCACCATCAGGTGAAGGATTCCGTAGTAGTATATTAGTAGTATATTCTGATTAACTTCCTGGTGCATAAAGTTTGCATTGTTAACGAGGGGGGCATAACCAACAACATACAATGATCCGAGCGAGTCGGTACAGTATGTGAATAAGAGCCAGCAATGTTGAAACCTGAGGGCGCGCTTGCCGAGCTCCCCGCCAATGATCCGCTCAATTGCGCAACGCCCCGGCAGCAGCACGTACCTGTGAAGGCGCAGAAGGGCCATGGATGCTTCCCTGTCTCCTCGCCCGGCTCCAGCGTCAGGCGGTATGTCCTGAAGCGCACCTGCTCGTCCTCCATGATGTACCCGTGGGACTGCATGGGCGTCTCTGTCCTGAGCCGCGGCCGCTTCAGCGCCTCCGCGCCCACGAAGAAGAGCGGCGAGGTGTTGGTGTCCAGAGCCTGAGGGGTGCCATGCCGCTGCTTAGCATTCCGCGGGACCCTGCACAGGAATATGAATACAGAAATACGAAGTACACCAAAGACTTTGGCGGTGGCTGTCCTGGCAGCTGGGAGGGACCTTGATGCGGTGGATCAAAGGATCTTTATCGGTGACCAGAGAGCAAAAGCAGCTGCCATACCTGCAGGACGGGGGGTACCCCAAACAGCATACATGCCAGCATCAGGCTACGCCTGGGCCGCGCACACAAGCCATGCTACTTGCAGGCATGCCTCCCCCCCCCCCGGGTCAGTGTCACAGCGCCAGGATTTGCATCATGACAGGATTGCTTCGGTGGCGAGATGACAGGCGCCACTCAGCACATTCACAGCAGCCCCGCCTTACGGTGGCGTCATGGTGCCCGTGTCAAACTCGCCCGCAGCGTTGAGCACCTCCCCCTGGACTGCTCCGTTGACCCCCAGCATCGCAAAGAAGGTGGGACGGTCGTGCCTGCGATGGACAACCAAATCGCACCCCACCCAAGCAGTGTCTGAGTGCATACGAACTGCTGTGCATGAATGACCCGGAGTCGCCGGGCCTGGCTGCTTTGCAAGTCACTGTTGGGGGCCTGGCAGAGCGCCCATGGCGGTTCCTTACTTGTGCAGAAGGGTTTGCGAGCCAGGTGGAACCGTCACTTCATACACCCTGATGTACTCATTCTCGAACTTTTGCCTGGGTGTGCGGGATGTCTTCACGGTCAAGCCTTTCTCTGGCTCGCCCCCGGCATGACATCGAGGTAACACGCACGCTAGGGGGTGTGTTGACGAACACTGGTCGAAGCAGGTGATCAACTGGTCCACTGAAGTGTAAGTGAGCCCATCTGGCTTATAGGCAAATAGGCCTGATGATAATATATTCGTAATAGTGCAGTATAAATTACGGCTACTGCGCAGAAATGATGGAATGTACTGGTACTATCAAGTGACATATACTGGACCTGCAGAGCAAGACAGGTGTGAGGCATGTGAAGACATGCCTCATATAACACTTCATCAAACACACCCAGATTTCTGACAGGTGTCCGACTGAACCTGAATAGCCTTTTAGATATTGGAACCAGATCAAGAAGCATGAGAAATGGACAGATGAGCAGATGGAGCATGCCCCTAGCAAGGGCATTCTGCAGATGAGAATATAATGGGACATTTCTCATCATTTGTAATTACAATATTCTGATCCCACAGACTCTGTCCCAACAGCAAGCTAGGAATGCTCCGAAACCATCAAGAGGTTATGGCTAGCTACACGACTCAAAGCTTCCACTGCTTCTAGCCTGCTGTTCAGTTCTTCGTGCCTGTGTGCCTGTGTGCCTGGAGCTGTGTGCTCGCCTACTTCGTGCCAGCTTTGTGCTTACTTTGTGCCAGCAGCTTCGCTGCTGAGGAGGGGAAACTGTGTGCCTCTCTCAAACGACTTGTCAAACCCCTGGCCAGCTCTCTCTCGGCAAAACTCGACCGTTCTCTACCTGAGAAGCAACCCAGCTCCGAGCTCTTCTGCCCCCTTCTCAGCCCCACTCAGCTCCACTCTCTGATTGTGGCTGTGACAACCGATCGTCTCAACTTTGGCAAAGCCCCCCCCCCTGTCAGTCTCTCCGACTGTGTAGCTGACTCCCTTGCATCATGTCTCTCCCTGCGAAACTCAAGCTCAAGGAGGCCAAGTACCTGGAATTTCAGGAGGTCAATGATGCTCGCCTCCTCGTGATCTGGTGCATCTCTGTGAAGCGCCACATCCGCGGTGTTCCTGGGTACCGCAACATCTTCAGCGCCAATGACACCACTGTTGATGACGCGCATCACAATGAAGCTGTCAGCTTTATGGCTTCCCTACTGCTAGATAATCAAGCCAAGGGCATCGTGCTCAAGGCCGCTGATCGCGCCAATGAGACAGCAGGCGGACGCGCGGCGCTCAAGGCCTTGCAGGAACTCCGCGCTTCATACCTTCCAGATGAACGTACCCTTCTCGCTCAACTGAAAGCGTCACTGAATCAGGGTCAGAGTACTCATGAAAATCTCCTTGACTTCATGACCCGGCTGGAGGACCTACAGATTGCCATCAAAGACTGTGGTGCGACTGTCTCGGATGATGACATGCTCGTATCCCTGCTCAATGGCATGCGCACTGAGGAGGCCACTATCCGAGCAGTGGTGAAGGGGGACCCCACTGTCACCACCTTCGAGCTGGCCAAGGCAAAGATCAGGACTGTCCAAGACCACAGCATCAGTATGGAGCAACCTGGCGCTGCCTTTGCTGCCTTTGCGCCAACTGGGGCGACTTCCTACGCTGCCCTCCAAGCTCGCGTAACTGAGCTGGAAGCTGAGAAGAAGAAGGCCGAGGCTGCAACCCGCAAGTCCGAGGTAGACGAACTGAAGGCTATGGTGGCTGCAATGCAGTCCCAGCACAACGCTGGAGGCGGCGGCAGTGCACTGCGCTTCAATCCGCAGAACCGCCGCTGCTACAACTGCAATGCCATCGGACATTTGGCCCGTACCTGCCCCAAGCCCGACAAGAGGAAGACAGCAGGAGAAGGCCGCCCAAGGCTTGCACCTGGTTCAGAGGAGCCGCCCGCCAAGGAGTTTGGAGCACTGTCGTTCCACATGGCGCTACTTGCCAGCGCCACACCTGAGCTCCCACCCATGCCAACTGACGCTTGGTCCGTGATGCCTACCAGCCGTCGCGCCATGATCAGGGCAGCGCCGTCACCCCCGCTCAGCTCTCACAACCCGTTCGGTTCCCTCACCTTCTCCGATGACACCACTGGCCCAGACGATGAGCCTACCCTTCTGGAGGAGCGCGAGATGCGAGACGCCATCGCCGCTGCGTCAGCTGAAGAGCAAGCTATTGCTGCCGCCGTTGCGGCAGTCGCTGAGAAGGAAGCTGCGGAGCGTGCCGCCATTGCTGACGTTGCAGCCTTCATCGCAGCCGACCCTGCGGCCATGACTGTGGCCCGCACAAGCAAGGCGACCATCCTGCCCAACGACGTTGCCATGCGCAGAGCTATCATCACAAATGATCCCACCCCGTGGCCTGCTGACTGGCTGCACTCGGCCGCCCACCGCTTGGGTAAGGCACCAGTCCCGATGCCAACTGTGACGCACGTCGTACCTGCTTCTCGCTTCAACGCGTCGACCAGCAGTGGCATGTCTTCTGACTGCAGCCGCCTGAGCGATCATGATCTCGGGTACGACAGCGCCGATGATGACGAAGCTATGCTGGTGGATTTCCAGCGTCACTGGGCGCCGGCTGCACTTGCAGCACGTGGCTTCGCTCCTGCTGATGATCTGACATTGTCACCCGTATCTGACGACACTGGCTGCGAGAACAACAGCGTCCCTGGGCTTATTAGCGACGACAGTATCAGTGACAATGACTTCTCCCAGCACGCAAGCACAGCCTCGCTCTGTGGCATACCCACTACTCAGTCGCACACGACTGACAGCGTCTTCCCCGACTCTGACAACATGCCGCACCTGGTCCCGGACAGCACTGATGATGACAAGGCCGTCTCGATCGGTCGCCGCTCCTCCTCGTTGGGCGCACGCAGCAATCCCAGCGCCCGTGCATTAAAACTTCACCGCCGCGCCATTCATGCCACTGCCCGCACCTTCACAGCGTGGCCCAATACCAGCCTCCCTGGGACTTCCCCAACTGCACCTGCTGTCATGCGCAACATTTATCTGGACGATGCCGTGGACTCCTTTCGCCTCGTGCCCCGCGATGCCGTGTCCATTCAAAATCCATCGACGCAGCATGTTGCTGCTCCCGAGGGCGTCTCATCCAGTAACGCCAGGCTCTCCATGACCAAGAGTGCACGTCGTCATCGCAATCGCCGCTCAGCTCGTCGCCTTCGAAAGCGCGACCCCTTTGCCATCGGGGGCACCAAGCACTTTGCAGCCACCACCCCAGTTGTCATCCCCTCGCCCCCTCCCAACGCTATCGACCAACTGGAGACTGCTCTGGCGGCCGCTGAACAGCGTTGTTTCCTGGGAGAGGCAGCGCCACTGCCGTCCATCCGCCACGTTCGTGCCGACCCTGCAGCACTGCTGCCCCACCATCCACTCCATGTTGTCATCCTCTGCGCAGGAGCCACATTTGGCGTCATTGACGGACTCTGTGCAGCCGGACACTGCATTGCTACCATCACACTCGTGGAGAATGACGCCGCAGTGCGTGCTGCCGGGATCCTGGAGCTCAACAGAGTCCGTGCAAAATGGACTGCGCTCATCTCATATGATGCGATCGCCAATGCCTACGATCGCCTCCCCACTCATGACGTCCAACTCCTCACCACAGACATGTTTGCCGCACTTCCGCGTGTGGACCTTCTCGTGGCGACACCTCCGTGTCAGCCATTCTCATCAGCTGGGAGGAGTCAAGGCCTGCATGACCAGCGAGCCAAGCCCTTCTATGCCGTCTGCCGTCTCGTCAAGCAGCTCAACCGCGCACAGAGCGGTATTACCTACGTCATCGAGAATGTCGCTGGAGCCGGGCGTTTCCCTGCCATTCGCGCGGCCCTAGGGGACCCTGTCCTGGCCCGAGCACACGAGCTCGGATCATCATCCCGCCGCGACACCCTACTCTGGACCAACGCGCGCGACCCGGACGCCCTGCAGGCCCACTACCATCGTTCGCTCCGTCGCCCGACCAGCGTGGGCGATTTGATTGCCAAGGGTGGCTTCGCACCGGAGTGGCAGGCTCCCGCCCACCTTCGTCACAGCAAGTTTGGCAAGTTTGTGTCCCGCAAAGGCAGTTTCGCGCACCGGATGCATGGGTCCACCCCGGGCAGCAGTATGCTGCTACACAATGGCGTGTATGAGGAAGCACCCACCGACATCAAATGCATTTCTATGGGCTTCGATGCCAACGCTGTCGACTTCCCTGAGGTGTCCGCCGATCTGCGTCGACGTATCATTGGAGCGTGTGTGGACTCAAACGTGGCGCGCTGGCTGATGGCGGCCATCTCCTCCGCGTCCAAGGACGAGAGCGCTCTTCCTAGCATTCACACCTTCCCCCACAAATGGATCTTCGACTCTGGCGCCACCTCACACATGGTGGCGCAGTACGAGGACTACTCCGACTATCAGACCATACCGCGCCGATGGATCAGCGGCTTGGGCGCCTACGCTGTGGGTACCGGTACAGTCCATATCAGCATGCGAGCCGTCAACGGCGATACATCCTGCAGCACCCTTCACAACGTTCTTCATGTGCCTGATCTCGCTTCCCGCACCAATGACGAGGTGCTTCGTCTCTTCAGTGCGAGGCAGGCGCAGGATGCCAATGCAGCTCTTCGGATAGTCATGACAGCGCGCAGCAGCGCCATGCAGATCTCCGATGCCGTAACCATTCCGATCGAGAATGACGGGCGCTTATTTATCCTGCACAGTCACGTGCTCCGTCAGGGACGGCGTCAACGTCACGGTAGTCCGGTGGAAGCTGCCACAGCCCTCGCCGCAACACCCTCCAGCGCATTACCATCTGACAAAATGTTGTGGCATGCGCGCCTCGGTCACATCCACGAGCGCGCCATGCACCGAGTTACCAATGGGGGACCCGATGCCAACCTGCGTCATACCAGCCTTCCGTTCTGCAAGTCATGCGCAATCGTCAAATCCACTGTGGCCCCGATGCCGCGCATCTGTCATGAGAAACCAACTGTGCCATTCTCTCTCGTTGGGAGCGACTTCTGGGAGCTGCGCACTCCTTCGTTGCAAGGCCACACGTACTGCTGTGGGTACGTCGACTACGCGACATCCCTGGTGTGCTTGTTCTTCTGCAATTCCCGACAATGTGCTACCGCTACTCTGCGTTCATTCAACACCATGGTGGTCAGCTACGGCCATTCCATCGCAGCATTGCGTCTGGACAACGATACAGCCTTCCGCGGTCAAGCATATGTGTCCGCCTGCGACGCCCTGACCATTCGCCGCACATATGCAGCACCATACAGCCAGTTCCAGAATGGGCTGATGGAGCGCACCTGGCGCACCCTCAGCCAATGGGCTCGCTGTATGCTGGACTACGCCAGCCTCCAAGACACCTACTGGGAGTTCGCCATGTCGGTCGCGGCCTACATCTATAACCGCACCTTCCGCCGTGGAGTTCATGGAATTCCACTTCACCTCGTGACTGGCGCCATCCCAGACTTGCGCCACCTCCGTGTGTTTGGCTGTGATGCCTATGCGCACGTTCCCCGCAGTACCCGGCACAAGGCTGCCCCTTCCGCCCGCCAAGGTGTCTTCGTTGGATACTCCACAGACTCGCCGGCATGGCTTGTGTACTTTCCCGCCACGCGCTCTGTTGTGGCCAGTCGATCCGTCACCTTCGATGAAACTGATCGCTCTGCGCCCTGCACCCTGGAGCACCCCGATTCATGGCCGTCTGCGGCCCCTCAGGAGGGGATGACTACAGAGTCAGGAGGGGCCACAGCCGCCAAGACAGGAGGGGCTGTGCCCCGAGCAATATGCCCTACCTGCTCGGCATCAACCCATGACCGGGGACTGACTTTCGGAAGAGAATGCGAGTTTCGTCTTCATGGTTACAGCAATGCTAACTTTCCAACAACGTATCCCAGTCAGTGCAAGTCGACCAGCGGTTCTGTATTCTTTCTTGCAGAAGCAGCCGTCAGCTACCTATCCAAGCTTCAGCCATTGGTAGCACTCTCGACAGCAGAGGCAGAATATATAGCGCTTTGTGTCACAGCGCAGGAGGCAATGTTCTTGAGGCAGATGCTATCAGAACTGGGATTCAGGCAGGACGGCGCCACAGCAATCGGAGAGGACAACCAGGCATGTATTACAATCGCCACCAACGACGTGACCTCAGCCCGGACCAAGCACCTGGACATCCGACTTCACTTCGTGCGAGATGCACAACGCTCTAAGAAAATCAAGGTGTACTATGTGCCCACTGCTGACATGCTGGCTGACACCTTCACGAAGCCACTTGCGTCCCGCCAGCAGTTTGAGGCCTTGAACTCGCGCATCATGAACTACAATATTGTACCTGCAACCAGTGAGGAGGGGTGTTGACGAACACTGGTCGAAGCAGGTGATCAACTGGTCCACTGAAGTGTAAGTGAGCCCATCTGGCTTATAGGCAAATAGGCCTGATGATAATATATTCGTAATAGTGCAGTATAAATTACGGCTACTGCGCAGAAATGATGGAATGTACTGGTACTATCAAGTGACATATACTGGACCTGCAGAGCAAGACAGGTGTGAGGCATGTGAAGACATGCCTCATATAACACTTCATCAAACACACCCAGATTTCTGACAGGTGTCCGACTGAACCTGAATAGCCTTTTAGATATTGGAACCAGATCAAGAAGCATGAGAAATGGACAGATGAGCAGATGGAGCATGCCCCTAGCAAGGGCATTCTGCAGATGAGAATATAATGGGACATTTCTCATCATTTGTAATTACAATATTCTGATCCCACAGACTCTGTCCCAACAGCAAGCTAGGAATGCTCCGAAACCATCTAGAGGGTGCAGCCCGGGTATATGGCGCTTTGGCCCAGGGCGGAGATGGCGACATTGAGATGTAACAGGAAGATGGTGACAGCAGGATGTTTTTTCGTCGGCCCTGGATGATTTAGGGCGTCGATCGATACCTGTGATGTGGCTCCTCGCACCAGGGGATGACTGGGACAATGTCTCCCTCCGGAATCTTAATCATCCGCCGCTTCTTGCCGCCGACCGCGTTCTGCTGTGTAGCCGCCGCGTCGTCGTATTGCGGGCTGTACCGAGACCGCCGCAGCCAGCACGAAAGGGTTATTTTCACCGCGTAATGACTTCCAGAGCGGAGAAAGAAGAGCGCGGGGGGGGGGAGGGGGGGAGGGGGTGGGGGGGGCGGGGGGGGCAATGAGCGGCGCGCATAGGTTCGCACCTGGGGCTCTTCGCCGCAGCGCCTGCGGATGTAGACGAACAGCCTCCCATCTCGGTCCGCGGTCGGAGTGTACCCCAACAGTGACTAACGCGGTAAGAGTATGCGCTGCATGCCGGTTTGCAACGCGACGTCTGCAGAGTGAAACAGCACGCGTGTTGTGGTCCGTGGCGACCTACACAGCGATTTGTCAGTCGGCGTGTTCGGAATGGCAACTCGAGTTGAAGCAAGTCTACCGCCTCGTCCGGCAGGTGCTCGATCCAGACGGGTCGCCCTTCGACGCATGTGTCTCTGTGCGCCGGTTTAAGCACCGAGGCTGTGCGCGCCGGCGCGCGCCCCTCTGCTCATCAACCGACGGCGGTGAGCTCATCGGTTCAGCAATCCTAAAATTCGAGAAATAATCGCTATTTAAGACACATCACTCTCGGGAATAAGACACCCTCAGATGAGCGTCGCCTACCCAGGGCTTTCCGTAACCGGATCGCTGCCTAAACGGCCGTCGTCGTAGAGACACTGCAAGGGTTTCACCGGTGCCAGTCCTGCCCCGGGGGCGAAAAAAGAAATGTCGACATGACGCGGGCCGAGGGCGCGACATGGCCAGACTTTTTAGCTCGAGCTTTGGCGGGTTGACGAAACGAATAACAATAATGTATCGATCGTTGCGTCGCTACATACAGCAGCCCACAACAGTATCTGCATCTTTTTATGGGTATAATTTGGGTTTGGTCGCTTCTAGTCGGTAAACCCACGCATAGTCTACGCCGTTGTAGCCATTGCGAGGATAACCATGTAAGAGCGTGCACATGGTGTGCTAGGGCCAATGCGATGGCGCGTGTGGCGTCTGTTATGCGGCACTACCAGTAGTGATGTAACCGCCGGGCTATGAACGGTTTGCTTGAGCGCACGGCACGCCGACATTTGGACACAAAGAACCGTGTTTTTCTCCCATAGTCGCCGAGATACATGTGTTGGCCACCTACCCTAGGCCGCGCGGCGCATGGTTTAGAGTCTATGGTCAGCTAGCGGGCTGCATGCGACATTCGCAAACTGGTTGTTCGCCTTGCAAGAAACAGCAATATAGCAATCACGTTTTAATTAATAACATTTCAACGTTTTATCAGATAGGCTGTAAATTAGTGCGATGGAAAGCCCGTGACTTGAGCTTTCCAACGCACTAATTTTCAGCCCAATCCAATAAAACGTCGAAATGTTATGGCATGTCAAAGTTACCCCTTGTTCTGGTATCCCAGTCAGCCCACTCAATGTGGGTGGGGGCGCATTATAGGAGCATGTAATGTGCCCTTCTACGCAAGCTCCCGGGTGCGGAGAGCCCTTAAATAGCAGGTCTCTACGTCGCGCGGACCTCGTCATCATTTGGGCTTTTTCCCCTTGGATTATGGGTGACATGTGTAGCAACATGCGCACATACATGTGCAACAGTGGCGACATTGTTGTCGAGGGGGCAAGCCCGCGCTTAGCCTACGGTGCGGGTGGTATAAGAAATTGAAATTGAAATTGAAATTGAAATTGATTTACAACGTGCTGACTTGCTGCTCTCCACTGCCCAAGCCGAGTTGCTTTTAAGACTTGCTTTATCCAACCGCTGTGGGAACCCTAGGGATTACGGATGCAGCTTCCGGCCTTCCTCCTTATCGCCCGCGCCCCTCCTCCTTCCATGCCGCTTGGTATTGTTCCCCCCTGCCGTGGCGGGGGTGTCGTGTACGGTGGTCTGCGGAAAGCGTGTAGTATGTTAACGGCGGGTGTGCGTGCGGGGTGTGTGGGAGGTACTGAGGTTGGACATGGCAGGTTTGAGGGACTGTCGGGATATGCGGAGGAGAGTATGTAGCCATCCGATTGAGTGTCGTTGGAGTTTCCTACAGAGGCGGATTGCAGCGGCGCGCTGGGAGGCGGAGGGGGTTTGTCCGGGGGTTGCTTCTTGGGGCGGAGGACCGTGAGGCTATGGATGGCTTCTAGTGTGAGTTTGTGCATGGTGCCGCTGCGGCTGAGGGTTACGGGAATGATTTCAATCGGATACTGCCATCCTTGTTGACGTAGGGCGCTCACCATGTGTTGGTGTTCTTTGCGGATGAGAGCGTGCACGGTGGCATGATTGAGATCAGTACCATATTTGAATTCGATTATCTGTATTTTTTTGACAGCTCTGGGATCGGTGCTGGGAGATATGGTTCCGGTGGCCGGGTCCCAATCGAATCCGACGATGCGTAGAAGCATACACCTATGGAATCGAAAGCACTTCATGTGTGCTACTTTCACCCGGCGAGACGCGGCCAATGGCGCTCTCATTCTCTCATTCTCTTGCAGGTTGGAGAATTGTGGGATGATTGGCCCCATCACGACGACGGCATTACTTGCACACTCTCATGGAAATGCCATGCATTGCATCGGTAGCGTGCATGGATTGGGCTCAAGCTCGGTCGTCTTACAGCGCATGCATACGTGCACCCACCACCGGCAGCGCGCGGGCAAATGCGACGGATGGTAACTACGCCGCCAACAAGTTGCCCCCTATTCATCGCCCGTTTTTTCTGTTGTTTTAGCCATGTGTTAAACAATGCCATTGCCAAAGAACAATTCTAAAAGTGCGATAACCGGGAGAAACGGCTGCCTCCTTGGCGTAGAAGGCTTGCATACACTAGATTACAAGGCTCCATGGCCCCGTGGCCCCATGGCTTGGGCACCAAGCAGGCGAGGATACGCGCGGATTTTCTATGTGCAAAGCCTTTTGAGGCTGCTGTATTTCGTCAAGTATTCGTTATTTTGCGGTCGTTAACACCTTAAATATGCTCGGAATTCTAAAAATGATTGCTGTATTTGTACGCGTACGCGTGCGAGCGCGTGTGATACTGCAGTGTGAGTAGACGCTGTGAGAAGATACTATTCTCATTACATATACGATACGCTCGCAGTGTGTCATGCACGGATCCTCCGCGCTAGCTTTTGATAAAGCGCGGCTATCACAAGCTACCTCCTTGCATTAAAAGCGCGGAGTACACGGGTCGATTTCCGGTGTGGGCCGGTTCACGGATGTCACACATTACAAACGATCTGATATGACCAACTAACAATGTCATATCACACCATGACCAGCGCCCAACAATGCCAGCCGCCACACCTATCTTTAAGGGGGATGGAATGTGAGTAGACATTGTCACGATATATGTATACGATGTTCACTCTCGCAGTGTGTCGTCATCCCACGGATCCTCCGCGCTTTTGATGATAGAGCACGGCTATCAAAAGCTACCTCCTTGCATGCAACTTCATCGCATACTTTTACAGGTCGAACTCGTCGTCGCGTATAATAATACTAACGCATACCGGATACCTGCTTAGACGGTGGCAAAACTTTAATTAAACGAGTTGCACAAACACGGCGGTGCGTGGCCGTGTTGTGCAACTCTTCTATAGCGTTTGATTGTCTATATTTCAATTCTATCTATTCTGGCCTTAATATTATTTTACATGTATTTCACTCCTATTCATAGTATTAACTACACCTCTTCATATAAGTCCCAGGCCCCTTTCTCGCCGAATCCGAGCTTACAAGTAGTAAGGCAGCTGAATCTATGTTTTATGAGCTGATATCATGGAATATTGCACATTTATGCTCAGCCTTTACCACCTGAGGGTGTGAGCAACCCCCTTCGACCCTAACAAGTTCGTGCCCTTCACAAGTGGCACTTGCGCCACACTGAGCGTTTTCCGGTACTACCCTCACAACAACGGGGGTTGGTGCCCCGCACGTCCCGCCGCGCATGCATAGACCATTGCATGGTGGGATGGCCATGGGTGGGCGAGGAAACATGTCAGCAAAGAGGCTAGGGTGTTTTTGCTTGGGGTGGGGCCATAGTGGCGTGCGCCCGTGCACGATGCGGCGTGATACCATTCCCACTGCAGTGTTGCCTTGTGGTGCAGCTCTCAAACTCGCGTTATCGCTCAGTACGTTGCGAGAAAACGTCAGAAAAGTTTCATATAAATACCAATATAAACTTCGCGACCATGGCTACAAATTCCACACCTACAGCACGGTCGTCCGAGGCCATTTAGGCACTTTTCGTGAACCCTCATAACAGTGCGGCCTGGCCAATAAAATTTGGAATAATTGCACTGTATTCATGCATCTGCTGATGCGCAACAGTAGCGGGCCAACATCCCTATGCAATAAATCAACACTGCAGCCTGGCGTCTGGAGCCTGTCACGTGTCAAACTTGAATGCTGCTCGTCCTGCACACATGCAACACTTCCCTGGACCAGTTGAGTGTCTGATACAACGTGGCCAAACCAAGCCACAAAATGGGAGTGAAATACCCAGGGGCAACATTCACAGGCATAGACTCTAGGCATAAGTGCGCGCGCGCGTATGTGTGTGTGCGTGTGTGTGATCATGTATGCCGCAGCAGCACAGTGATCCGGCGCCCCCATGACAACAAAGCAGGTGCTTGTTTGTCAGCACATGCACATCACGACCATAGCGCAGCGCAAAGTTGGTGGCGAGTGTGCGCCTACGTGAATTCTGTTGGCCCATGCGCTGCGTAAAAACAGCAGCTCACACGTGGCGTAGCGACTCACCTCCACAGCAGATACATTGGAAGAGTATACATGCAAGATGTTAATGCCCATTGGGGTCCCTGCTTCTCATTTTGTGCTAACTGAGCTGTTACCGAGAAGCAACGTTAGAGTTCATCAGCAAGCATTTCAGAGAGGCATCCATTGACGCTATGAGGAAGTTGCTGCTATCTGTTCTTGGCGGTTAGCTGGGGGGTAGTTTGGGGGGGGGGGAGGTGATCACACCCATTCCACGACAAGCGCTTCAAAGCGCGAGCTGCCGACGTTTTTCACAGAGTGTGTGGACGGCCCCGACTGCCAGAAGCACTGCCCAGCGACGTCATTCTCCTCCTTGCACTTGTGGAACCCAGAATCTTTGTCCCCCTTGACCTCCAGCTTGCTGCGCTGCACGATCACTGTAAACATACACGGCATCCAGCAACATATCGTGAAACAGACCTTCCGGCACGCAAGCAGGTTAACAGGTCACAAAAATGAACAGTGACATATGATTGGGTTGGCAGGCCGCAAAAGTAATGAACTGATATGCACCATCAGGTGAAGGATTCCGTAGTAGTATATTAGTAGTATATTCTGATTACCTTCCTGGTACATAAAGTTTGCATTGTTAACGAGGGGGTCATAACCAACAACATACAGTGATCCGAGCGAGTCGGTACAGTATGTCAATAAGAGCCAGCAATGTTGAAACCTGAGGGTGCGCTTGCCGAGCTCCCCGCCACTGATCCGCTGAATTGCGCAACGCCCCGGCAGCAGCACGTACCTGTGAAGGCGCAGAAGGGCCATGGATGCTTCCCTGTCTCCTCACCCGGCTCCAGCGTCAGGCGGTATGTCCTGAAGTGCACCTGCTCGTCCTCCATGATATACCCGTGGGACTGCATGGGCGTCTCTGTCCTGAGCCGCGGCCGCTTCAGCGCCTCCGCGCCCACGAAGAAGAGCGGCGAGGTGTTGGTGTCCAGAGCCTGAGGGGTGCCATGCCGCTGCTTAGCATTCCGCGGGACCCTGCACAGGAATATGAATACAGAAATACGAAGTACACCAAAGACTTTGGCGGTGGCTGTCCTGGCAGCTGGGAGGGACCTTGATGCGGTGGATCAAAGGATCTTTATCGGTGACCAGAGAGCAAAAGCAGCTGCCATACCTGCAGGACGGGGGGTACCCCAAACAGCATACATGCCAGCATCAGGCTACGCCTGGGCCGCGCACACAAGCCATGCTACTTGCAGGCATGCCCTCCCCCCCCCCCCCCCCCGGGTCAGTGTCACAGCGCCAGGATTTGCATCATGACAGGATTGCTTCGGTGGCAATGGACAGGCGCCACTCAGCACATTCACAGCAGCCCCGCCTTACGGTGGCGTCATGGTGCCCGTGTCAAACTCGCCCGCAGCGTTGAGCACCTCCCCCTGGACTGCTCCGTTGGCCCCCAGCATCGCAAAGAAGGTGGGACGGTCGTGCCTGTGATGGACAACCAAATGGCACCCCACCCAAGCAATGTATGAGTGCATACGAATCGCTGCGCATGAATGACCCGGAGTCGCCGGGCCTGGCTGCTTTGCAAGTCACTGTTGGGGGCCTGGCAGAGCGCCCATGGCGGTTCCTTACTTGTGCAGAAGGGTTTGCGAGCCAGGTGGAACCGTCACTTCATACACCCTGATGTACTCATTCTCGAACTTTTGCCTGGGTGTGCGGGATGTCTTCACGGTCAAGCCTTTCTCTGGCTCGCCCCCGGCATGACAGGGAGGCAGCAAGCACGCTAGGGGGTGCAGCCAGGGTATATGGCGCTTTGGCCCAGGGCGGAGATGGCGACATTGAGATGTAACAGGAAGATGGTGACAGCAGGATGTTTTTTCGTCGGCCCTGGATGATTTAGGGCGTCGATCGATACCTGTGATGTGGCTCCTCGCACCAGGGGATGACTGGGACAATGTCTCCCTCCGGAATCTTAATCATCCGCCGCTTCTTGCCGCCGACCGCGTGCTGCTGTGTAGCCGCCGCGTCATCGTATTGCGGGCTGTACCGAGACCGCCGCAGCCAGCACGAAAGGGTTATTTTCACCGCGTAATGACTTCCAGAGCGGAGAAAGGGGAGCGCGGGGGGGGGGAGGGGGTGGGGGGGGGGGGGGGGGGGGGGGGGGCAATGAGCGGCGCGCATAGGTTCGCACCTGGGGCTCTTCGCCGCAGCGCCTGCGGATGTAGACGAACAGCCTCCCATCTCGGTCCGCGGTCGGAGTGTACCCCAACAGTGACTAACGCGGTAACAGTATGCGCTGCATGCCGGTTTGCAACGCGACGTCTGCAGAGTGACACAGCACGCGTGTTGTGGTCCGTGGCGACCTACACAGCTATTTGTCAGTCGGCGTGTTCGGAGTGGCAACTCGAGTTGAAGCAAGTCTACCGCCTCGTCCGGCAGGTGCTCGATCCAGACGGGTCGCCCTTCGACGCATGTCGTGTCTCTGTGCGCCGGTTTAAGCACCGAGGCTGTGCGCGCCGGCGCGCGCCCCTCTGCTCATCAACCGACGGCGGTGAGCTCATCGGTTCAGCAATCCTAAAATTCGAGAAATAATCGCTATTTAAGGCACATCACTCTCGGGAATAAGACACCCTCAGATGAGCGTCGCCTACCCAGGGCTTTCCGTAACCGGATCGCTGCCTAAACGGCCGTCGTCGTAGAGACACTGCAAGGGTTTCACCGGTGCCAGTCCTGCCCCGGGGGCGAAAAAAGAAATGTCGACATGACGCGGGCCGAGGGCGCGACATGGCCAGATTTTTTAGCTCGAGCTTTGGCGGGTTGACGAAACGAATAACAATAATGTATCGGTCGTTGCGTCGCTACATACCGCAGCCCACAACAGTATCTGCATCTTTTTATGGGTCTAATTTGGGTTTGGTCGCTTCTAGTCGGTAAACCCACGCATAGTCTACGCCGTTGTAGCCATTGCGAGGATAACCATGTAAGAGCGTGCACATGGTGTGCTAGGGCCAATGCGATGGCGCGTGTGGCGTCTGTTATGCGGCACTACCAGTAGTGATGTAACCGCCGGGCTATGAACGGTTTGCTTGAGCGCACGGCACGCCGACATTTGGACACAAAGAACCGTGTTTTTCTCCCATAGTCGCCGAGATACATGTGTTGGCCACCTACCCTAGGCCGCGCGGCGCATGGTTTAGAGTCTATGGTTCGCTAGCGGGCTGCATGCGACATTCGCAAACTGGTTGTTCGCCTTGCAAGAAACAGCAATATAGCAATCACGTTTTAATTAATAACATTTCAACGTTTTATCAGATAGGCTGTAAAATAGTGCGATGGAAAGCCCGTGACTTGAGCTTTCCAACGCACTAATTTTCAGCCCAATCCAATAAAACGTCGAAATGTTATGGCATGTCAAAGTTACCCCTTGTTCTGGTATCCCAGCCAGCCCACTCAATGTGGATGGGGGCGCATTATAGAAGCATGTAATGTGCCCTTCTACGCAAGCTCCCGGGTGCGGAGAGCCCTTGGATAGCAGGTCTCTACGTCGCGCGGACCTCGTCATCATTTGGGCTTTTTCCCCTTGGATTATGGGTGACATGTGTAGCAACATGCGCGCATACCTGTGCAACAGTGGCGACATTGTTGTCGAGGGGGCAAGCCCGCGCTTAGCCTACGGTGCGGGTGGTATAAGAAATTGAAATTGAAATTGATTTACAACGTGCTGACTTGCTGCTCTCCACTGCCCAAGCCGAGTTGCTTTTAAGACTTGCTTTATCCAACCGCTGTGCGAACCCTAGGGAGTACGGATGCAGCTTCCGGCCTTCCTCCTTATCACCCGCGCCCCTCCTCCTTCCATGCCGCTTGGTATTGTTCCCCCCTGCCGTGGCGGGCGCGGGGGTGTCGTGTACGGTGGTCTGCGGAAAGCGTGTAGTATTTTAACGGCGGGTGTGCGTGCGGGGTGTGTGGGAGGTACTGAGGTTGGACATGGCAGGTTTGAGGGACTGTCGGGATATGCGGAGGAGAGTATGTAGCCATCCGATGGAGTGTCGTTGGAGTTTCCTACAGAGGCGGATTGCAGCGGCGCGCTGGGAGGCGGAAGAGGTTTGTCCGGGGGTTGCTTCTTGGGGCGGAGGACCGTGAGGCCATGGATGGCTTCTAGTGTGAGTTTGTGCATGGTGCCGCTGCGGCTGAGGGTTACGGGAATGATTTCAATCGGATACTGCCATCCTTGTTGACGTAGGGCGCTCACCATGTGTTGGTGTTCTTTGCGGATGAGAGCGTGCACGGTGGCATGATTGAGATCAGTACCATATTTGAATTCGATTATATGTATTTTTTTGACAGCTTTGGGATCGGTGCTGGGAGATATGGTTCCGGTGGCCGGGTCCCAGTCGAATCCGACGATGCGTAGAAGCATACACCTATGGAATCGAAAGCACTTCATGTGTGCTACTTTCACCCGGCGAGACGCGGCCAATGGCGCTTCTCTTGCAGCTTGGAACATTGTGGGATGATTGGCCCCATCACGACGACGGCATTACTTGCACACTCTCATGGAAATGCCATGCATTGCATTGGTAGCGTGCATGGATTGGGCTCAAGCTCGGTCGTCTTACAGCGCATGCATACGTGCACCCACCACCGGCAGCGCGCGGGCAAATGCGACGGATGGTAACTACGCCGCCAACAAGTTGCCCCCTATTCATCGCCCGTTTTTTCTGTTGTTTTAGCCATGTGTTAAACAATGCCATTGCCAAAGAACAATTCTAAAAGTGCGATAACCGGGAGAAACGGCTGCCTCCTTGGCGTAGAAGGCTTGCATACACTAGATTACAAGGCTCCATGGCCCCGTGGCCCCATGGCTTGGGCACCAAGCAGGCGAGGATACGCGCGGATTTTCTATGTGCAAAGCCTTTTGAGGCTGCTGTATTTTGTCAAGTATTCGTTATTTTGCAGTCGTTAACACCTTAAATATGCTCGGAATTCTAAAAATGATTGCTGTACTTGTACGCGTACGCGTGCGAGCGCGTGTGATACTGTAGTGTGAGTAGACGCTGTGAGAAGATACTATTCTCATTACATATACGATACGCTCGCAGTGTGTCATGTACGGATCCTCCGCGCTAGCTTTTGATAAAGCGCGGCTATCACAAGCTACCTCCTTGCAGTAAAAGCGCGGAGTACACGGGTCGATTTCCGGTGTGGGCCGGTTCACGGATGTCACACATTACAAACGATCTGATATGACCAACTAACAATGTCATATCACACCATGATCAGCGCCCAACAATGCCAGCCGCCACACCTATCTTTAAGGGGGATGGAATGTGAGTAGACATTGTCACGATATATGTATACGATGTTCACTCTCGCAGTGTGTCGTCATCCCACGGATCCTCCGCGCTTTTGATGATAGAGCACGGCTATCAAAAGCTTCCTCCTTGCATGCAACTTCATCGCATACTTTTACAGGTCGAACTCGCCGTCGCGTATAATAATACTAACGCATACCGGATACCTGCTTAGACGGTGGCAAAACTTTAATTAAACGAGATGCACAAACACGGCGGTGCGTGGCCGTGTTGTGCAACTCTTCTAGCGTTTGATTGTCTATATTTCAATTCTATCTATTCTGGCCTTAATATTATTTTACATGTATTTCACTCCTATTCATAGTATTAACTACACCCCTTCATATAAGTCCCAGGCCCCTTTCTCGCCGAATCCGAGCTTACAAGTAGTAAGGCAGCTGAATCTATGTTTTATGAGCTGATATCCTGGAATACTGCACATTATGCTCAGCCTTTACCACCTGAGGGTGTGAGCAACCCCCTTCGACCCTAACAAGTTCGTGCCCTTCACAAGTGGCACTTGCGCCACACTGAGCGTTTCCGGTACTACCCTCACAACAACGGGGGTTGGTGCCCCGCACGTCCCGCCGCGCATGCATAGACCATTGCATGGTGGGATGGCCATGGGTGGGCGAGGAAACATGTCAGCAAAGAGGCTAGGGTGTTTTTGCTTGGGGTGGGGCCATAGTGGCGTGCGCCCGTGCACGATGCGGCGTGATACCATTCCCACTGCAGTGTTGCCTTGTGGTGCAGCTCTCAAACTCGCGTTATCGCTCAGTACGTTGCGAGAAAACGTCAGAAAAGTTTCATATAAATACCAATATAAACTTCGCGACCATGGCTACAAATTCCACACCTACAGCACGGTCGTCCGAGGCCATTTAGGCACTTTTCGTTTTTTTTTGAAATAATATGTCGAAATTTGACGTCCCTGTCAGCGTGTGGTCAACATGTTGGCGTAAAACTTTACGCCAAGGGGACCTCAAAACCTTATACACGGTGGCGGGACAGTGTGTTGTATGTACTTGTGCACGGACTACTCATACCTGGCACATACCCCCCTTGAGCGATGCCTACGGCCGCCATGCCGGATCCCCCCTTTCACAACATGATTTCCACCAGCATTGACGCATGAAGGCGCACGCCATTGCCGCCCCACTGGGCTCACCATGGCGGGCTATGAGCATGCGGTCATGCACTGCTATAGAAAAGCTTTGGCCTACGGCAAGGAGACCGCGAGAACCCTCTCCCGCCTGCGCGTGCAACGATCACAACCGCATTTTGTCCATGATTTTGGCCATGAACCATCGTCATCGACACGTAGGGCTTGGTCCATGTCGTGAATGACCTAATTTCAATGCCCTACGTGTATGGTGGATAGTGATAGTATCAAGGGTGATGTGGTTTGAGTACGGGGGCTGTGGTGCCCCATGCCTATTTGTGCACACGAGTGGCGCAATGTGTGGTTTTGAAGCGCCAGTGCCTAAAGCCCTGCTTTTGCATGAATGAAAGCGTTGACGGCAACGGCCCCCGCGTGGCAATATGGGGTGTGTCGCACTATCTCGGCATTTCCCCCCAGCCGTACGACCCCGAGTAACCCGCATGCACGCGCGCACGGCCCGAGTGCAGCCGCGCATGGGCATGTGGATCAAATTCGCAAACCCCATACTTATGTGGAGGGGCGTAGTAATCCTTAGCCCGTGGAACTCCGCGGTCCTACTTGCTTCATCAGTCTTTGTCTGAGCGGTTAATCTTCTAAATAGATATTCATGCAAGTCGCTGCTATTAGATAGACTGTACTCGTACGTACGGAGACCGTACGCACAGAGGCCGTACGAACAGATATCCTTACCAATAAATCAAAAAAATGGAAACGCCTGGCGGGGTCGTCGGCAAGGAGGCATGCGCACGTCAGTGGGGCTATAAGTACTCGCAGCAGTACTTGGTGAAACACGGCTCTACTCGTAGCGTTTGGCGAATCGAGTTGATTGGATGAGAATGTAATATGTTACAATATGCCGGTGGCTTGCAATATCTATCATGTAGCGATATGACTCGGTAACGCGGACATGCAGCTAATATCCCGATAATTGAGGAGTCGTAGTGCGTAGCTGAACATTGCAATGAATATTAATGGCGCGTAGTCGTGGCCGTACCAATAATAAAACGTATGAAAGTGCACCCGCCTAGACCCACGGAATGAATGCAGCGCCCTCCGTGAGACCTCAGAGGTGGTCGCAAGGAAGCATGGGGATACCTTAACCTTCTGGGCTACGTAGTCGGGTTGACTAGCCCGCCGCAGTAAGCAGGCGCGCCGGTACATGGTAGACCCGGAGCGAGCGTATGCGCGCAAGATCGAGCCGCCAGCGGGCCTTTCCGCGGCCAGCCTCAAAGCCTATACAACGCGTCCAACCACCAGCCTACGGGTACCAGTACATAATAGGGTTGGGTGGACCTTATGACGCCTGCCAAGGGGTCCTGGTGGATTCGGTGAGCATGCTCGAGTGCGAGTGGTGCTGAGCGGGATTGGCCAATGCCCGTGTCGAAACCTAAGGGCAGCCTACATTACATACCACCCACTCCATCCCGCCCGCCTCACCGCTGCGGCAATCTGAATGACCTAGAATCCGCCGACCAAGCCGCGCCGGACAGGCCTAGATAGCAGACATGGTCCTTGCCTAGGTCTGGGATGAGTGGGGACTCTGCCGGATGTGTTGCGCTGTGGGAACGGCTAGTATGCATGGTGCCAACAGATATTGTGTGGAAACCATGGCGGTTTCTCGCTAGCGGGTTTGCGGCTGATTTGCGCGAACATATCATCGCGAATCCCCATCATCGGAAAAAAACAGCATGCCCGTATACGAGTGTTGTAGTGCGGCGGCGGGTATATAATTTACACCATTTCAAAGTTACGAATGATTTTGCCAAAATGTCGCTCACATGGGTTTACACGGTCAAGAGCCGAATTTAGTAGAGGTTCACTGAAAGTGTGGCCGGCGGAAAACGAAATAAGAGGGGATCTGTGTGCAACACAACGAAACTGGAAGATGGCAGGCTCAGCTGTTACGATTGCTTTCATGTCTACGTACTGTAGTGTCTGCGAGTAGCTACTGGTGCTACACGCGAAAGGGTACGTTGACGGGTGAACGTGTAACTTGTACCGCTCCATCACCGCATGCATGAAGCTAGATAGCGGTTAGGAAAGCAGGAAACCTCATAAACTATTTTAGAACATTTCAAGTTGAGTCGGTATTGCGCTAGGGAAAAGCAAACTACGGAAAGAGCGGCAGATTGACGTAGCATGGGTAGCGCCATGTCACGTAGGAGGCGCTAGAAGGGCCACCGTTGCGCATTCTCGTTGAACTTGCTTGGAAGTGGCGAAGGGGCGCGATGTGGCCGCAGAAGAACCATGCGCCATGCGAAAGGAGAACACCAGGTCCGATGTAGTCCAAGGCGACGTCGGAGTTGCGCCGGCCGCCCATCCGCCCATGTAGTGGATGCGAGACAACGGGGCGTCGATGACATTGACAGAGGAGGCCGCACTCTTCCGGGGTTCGTGCGAGCTCCAGAATGTGCCGGCAGGTAGGGGGCGCGGTACCGACGAGACGAACGGCCGTAGAAAGCCACTTTGACATGGAGGCGGCGGTCCAAGAGGTCGAGTGTTCGTCGGGGGTGATAGCCCAGAAGTTAGATTCGGTCAAGGCAACATGGGACTGGGGGATTATCTAAACGGTGTCGATGAAGTGCCGGAGCAGACGGGCATCGCGGGGGTGCCTAGCCATGGCCCGGGGAGCAGCACGCGCATCTCGTCGGTGCTGCGCTTTTCTGGGCGCGGCCCTTCGCGAGATACACTTGTAGGTAATGTTGTTTCGCGAATCGACGTGTGCATCTTGCACTCGACATGACACACCAATACAAGCCCCCGAGCGAAACACATGAATAAATTGACAACCGCGGACACGACGGCGTGGAATAAGTCGTACATGGACTCGGGGGGATGAGGATTGATGATCAGCTCGGTACGCTCAACAAATGAGTAAGTGACATAAACGGGTAGCGGGACCCGCAGGACAACGGCGCCCACGCGGCGCTGCCGGAGATGAGGCCCCGCCCACATCACTTCCCGCGGTAACTCATACGATATTGCGAAAAAACTGCCCGAAAGTGTTATACCGGTATGCGTTCGCGCTGTTGGTACAGTGTGAACGTGCGGCATTGCGACACGAACGTCGCGCGGCCCATTGCCCATGCTCTAGCCTCTTGCATGTCTGCGTCCACGACTCTCAGCCCCCGACACCGCGACCGCTCGAAGTGCCAGCACTCCCATAATGCGGCGGCGGTGGGCGAATAGCGACCGGCACGGCCGCGGAAAGCGGCGTGCTGCGGGATGTCCGTGGTGACCCCGCAGTGGTCGATACATGCGCGCCGCCCCCATCCACCAACTTCACCCCGATGCCGCTGCCTCGGTCGGACGAGTTAGGAAACAACGTACACTATCCATGCCCTCTATTTTGACTATGCCGCCTTTTATCCGAGCGGTTTTGGCCCTATAGTGGAGTATGGTGTCAGCAAAACGCGAGTCCGTGAGGGGTGGTCAATGGGGCGGCAGTCGACATCCACACGCCCTCAGCCAGCTAAAACCGCCCTATGTCCTCGACGGGGGCAGGGGTTGAGCCATTGGAGTGGGTAGGATATGGTGGGCGACCTGAGGGTGTCCTAGCGGGTGCGTGATGCGCCGCCGCCCACAATATGCCGACCTCGCGGCGCAGGGGCCGATTATTCGTACAATTTTTGGATCGCGAATCGTCGTACGGGTTACCGCGGGAAGTGATGTGCCACGCAGCCGTGAGGCGGTGCATGTTGTCCTTAGCTACAAGGGGAATGATGTGCAACTCGAAAAAGTGTTGATGGCCCTTATGTAGGGCCGCAACGACTCAGCCCCAATTAGACCCCGCTCACCGATCCAGGCGACGTATTGAACAGTCATCTATTGCGGTCACCGCCTCCTCTGGGCTGATGTTCTCCGAGTTGTGACATCGGCGAACAGATTCAACTTACCAGGGTAGCATTTGAGGGCCGGGTCGGAGAGGCAACCCGAGAGTAGGTCGAGGGGTTGTTGTCCTAGCTTGTCAAAATCGAAGGCGTAATGTAGACAAGCACAAAGTGATGACGCAACATGGGAGGAAGCGTTGCGGGCTCCTCAATCGCGTAAAAGATGTATGACAGAGGTGGCAACAAGAGGCCGGGACACCCAGGAAAATGTTAAGCGGCATCCGTTAAGTCGCAAGCAATTGCACTATAACGTTGGAAGGGTTAGATACGGTACGGGTCCGCGGGGCAAGGTTGATGTAGGATAGCTACGGCGGCCCTGCGCGCCCGTCGCGCTAGTAGCGCTCATTGTCGCGCGCGAAACGTACGCTCGACTAATGAAGATCGGTGCGAAGCATGTGCTACCCGTAGAGTAACAATCGCAGAGCGCATGGAAGATATGGTATAGGAGATGGGTCGGCAAACCGTCGTGTGCATGCTGTGTGCGAATGGTTATTAAGCCGCACTGAGGAAGTATAAATAAAGTTTGTAGGAAAGGCCCGGTCCGACCGGACATGGGGCGCTCATCTCGCAGTCGGCACGCAAGGGTCCGTTGTGCAACGGTCACCTCGCAAAGCTTTTGGCAGCTCCGATGAAAGGCGTCCCACGCCATCACTCGCCATCACTCACCTTTGCGCCCACGGCTTTCGTCACGCCCACGTCCCTGTCCACGTTGATTCACGACGTGCGAGTGTCGCTTGCACGCGTGCAGTACCTGTGGCCTCGGCGCTGCTGATGGCCGTCGCCTCGAAGACCTCACTCGGCGATCGTAGTCACGACGCATCATGTAGGTCTCTAAAGATAACCGAACCGATGGAGGTGCTCCGCTACGGGCTTGAAGTTCTAGGCCCGCAACACGTACAACACACCAAAATCGTCGTGAACGCGCTTGATCTCTTTCACTTCCGGAGAAAAGCCAGACGAAAACGAATCGCCTTGTATATGGCCTTAGCGCGATTGCGTATTCGCAAGGTAGGATGTGAAGTTCCGGTTGGCGGCCGGAATGTAGCAGGGCAACAAGTCATCAAGAGCTACAAAAAGGGCGGCGGTGTGAGCCCAAAACACGGCATCAAAAGGGCCGGCCATCCTGGTGGATGTAGTCGTTTGTTAAGTCGGTCCGTATTCGGAACAGACCGGGCCGGCTACCGGGTCGAACCTCCCCAGAATTCTAGGCTCTGCTCTGCCCCTGTGCCATATGTTTTAAGAGATCTGACACTTTTTTGGCAGAACCGCAAGCCCTCTGCTTTGCGCTAATAACCCGATTTCGCGAATCATTGTACTCGCGAATTACAGTGCTAGCGATAATATCATCAGCATAAAATGATTTTAGCGCTATTCATAAGGAATATATAATCCGTACTTCTATCATGCCAGCAGTAACGCGAGCAGTTCCGACTACCAGACAGTGCCCCCCCCTGCTTGCTCATCGCCATAGTAATATAAAAAGAGAGAAAGTTAGGTTCGCCCCGGGACATATCGGCCCAGCACTTGACCTCTGGCGCCAACTGAAGTCGTATGTCCGGCAGAGCCCGTAGTAGACCATCGCCTCAATCGAACCCCGAAGGGCTATGCATCAACCGGGTAAACCCAGGACACGCCGGGACGATATTTGGTCAGATGTAGTCATCTAGAGGTTTACAGTACATTAGCTATGTTGTACTGCGCACGACCCCCGAGGTCGGCGCACGGACTAAGGCCTGCCGGCCCGCACCAGCACTATGACCTGAGGGATCCACCCTCGGGCACATGCACTCTCTGCTTTGCGCTCGCCTCAACCGGCTCGCGCACGCAGTCTCGACTCTAGCAGTCGAGCAGAGTGTCAGCTTACTCTATGCCGACTCGGACCCGAGCCTCAGCCTCCCGAGACGCTACACCTTCCCCACCCCGCGACAGCAGGATGCCCCCTCGCCATGTACCGGAAGACGCCTTAGCGGACGACGCCCCGGGCGGCGCCACGGCGGCATCTGTCGCGGAATTGGAGAAACGCCTGACGGCCCAAGCGGAAGCCCTAGAGAAGCGGCTGGCCGGGCAGTTTGAGGCTGCTACGGCTGCCTTGCTCGCTCGACTCGCCCCCCCCACTAACCCGCTTCCTCCCGAAGGTACCCAGCCAGCCAACCCCGCGGGCACGCCTGCGCCCGAGGGTGGTGAGCAAGGAGCGCGAGAGCCCCTTCCTGCTGAGCTAGACGCACCCGACAACGAGCTCGAGTACGTCGACTTTGCCTACTACGGCCGAGTCATCCCCCCCGGTCTGGAGCGCCCCCCGCGCGACGTCGACGAGCCCCGCTTGTGGACCCTGACCGACGACACCGCCCGCGCCCTCGCGGATAAGCGGAGTCAGGCAGCGTACGACGAATACCTGCACCTAGGCTGCTATGCCTTCTTCAGTAGCTGCGCCAACGAGGCGATGCGCTGCGCTCTGGAGTCGCTTTCGACCGAGTCTGCTACGCCGGCAAGCAAGGCTGCGGCCCTTGCCGAGCTCCGCGCCTGCTACCGCACCCACCTGGCGACGGAGGAGGCCACCCGTTCCCGGTTGGGCTACCTCCAGCTCGCCAAGAATGGACCAACGGCTACAGAGGCGGACCGTGTTTTCGCCGAGCTCGCCCACGCAAAGTTCTGCACCCCACGGCGCATCGCCGTGTCCGGGCAACTCGACCAACTCCGCCGAGCGTTCGACGACAAGACCCTCGAGATCAGCCTTTCCGCAGCGGGCAAGGCCCGTGCCGCGGCCGCGTTCGCCAAGGCTACCCCCGACAAGCCCGCCCCCACGGAGTCCGCCGAGAGGCGCAAGCAACGCGAGCAAGCCGCTGCGGCACGGAAGGCCGCAGCGACAGCCGCAGCGTCCGACAAGGTCAAGGCGAAGGTCACCAAGTGACGGTGTGGCCCGCCGCGCCGACTCCTGTACGCCTACCTCCCTCTACATGCGACACCGCGTGCGGAGAAGATGGCGAGACTGGGAAAGCATCGGCGCGAGCGGGCAAGTCTTGAGTTGGATCCGCCAAGGGGTCCGGATACGCTTCAAGAACGGGCGACGCCCTCGCCCCTACAACCACGGCGTCTCTATGCGCGACGCCACTCAGGCACAACTGGATTTCATGGCTACAGAACTGCCCCGCTTCGAGGCGATTGGCGCGTGGGAGCGAGGACACTGCAACAAGTGGGTATCCAGAATGTTTCTAGTCCCCAAACCCGGCACCAACAAATGGCGCCTCATCATCGACCTACGGGAGCTCAACAAGTGGTGCAAGACTTTCACGATGTCCTACGAAACGCTCAAGCACCTGCGGCACCTGGCGCGCGCGGGAGATTGGTTCGTGTCGATGGACCTGGCCGATGGCTACTACGCCCTTGGGATTCGGGAGGAGGACCGCGACTTCTTTACCGTGAACTACCGAGGGGAGCTGTGGCGACTTGCGTGCCTACCGATGGGTTGGACAGGCTCGTCGTACTACTTCTGCAAATTGACGGCGGCCTTTACTGACTACCTGCGGACGCCCTTGAAGCGGCGCGACCCAGCGTTGCCTCCCACGGCCCCGTCCAAGCCTACTCGCCGTTTCCTGCGCAACACTCGCTGGCGGGGCGAGCGGCTCCTACCCTATATGGACGACTTCCTTTTCCTCGCGGACTCCCGCGAGGCAGCCCTGGAGCTACGCGTCCGGTTAAGCACCTTGCTGGACCGCCTGGGCCTACTGCGCAACCCCAACAAGGGAGTCTGGGAGCCCACCCAGGTCGGCCCTCACCTGGGCCTGATCATCGACCTGAAGCGCGGCGAGTTCCGCGCCCCCGAGGAGAAGCTCATCGCTCTAGCCAAGGCCGCCCGTTCGCTCCTTGGCCGCGCAGCCTCCAACAAGCGCTGGCTCCCAGCTCGGCAGCTGGCGTCCTTTGCGGGCAAGGCGCAGTTCCTGTACTTGGCAGTTACGCCGGCCCGTTTCTTTTTGCGGGAGCTGCACGGGAGCCTACTGCCGCCGTTTCTACGGCGCCAGCCCGCCGCCCAAGTTCTGGAGCATCTCCCCGCTGGAGTCTTCCGCCACTTGGTCGGTTTCAGCCACTCTTACCGAGTGGTTGCGGGAAGCCTACCTGGCGGCAGGCGCCCGACCTCCCACCGGTTTCAAGTGGACATCGCACAGTTTACGCAAGGGTGCCGCTTCCGCAGCAAGATGCGTCGGCGTCCCCTTGCCGGCCATCAAACACATGGGCGACTGGTCGAAGAACAGCGAGGTGGTCACCGGGAAGTACATCGACCCGACCATGCGCCCGACTCCTGCGGCCTGGAGGTTCTTCGGTTGGCTCGTCCCCGTCCGGCCGCCGGCCTAAGCTTCCTGTGCTAGCCTTTGGCTTTCGTCTCTGGCAAACAGTGCCTCCTTGGGTAAATGGTCAGATGTAGTCATCTAGAGGTTTACAGTACATTAGCTATGTTGTACTGCGCACGACCCCCGAGGTCGGCGCACGGACTAAGGCCTGCCGGCCCGCACCAGCACTATGACCTGAGGGATCCACCCTCGGGCACAGGCACTCTCTGCTTTGCGCTCGCCTCAACCGGCTCGCGCACCCACCCACCCTCAGCCATCTTTTGCGCTAGGAGACACCCAGGCCAAGCCTGTGGTTCTTGTCTTAGCCTTCGATGTAAGCGAGCTGACATTCTTTGGCAAACAGTGCCTCCTTGGGTAAAGCCGAAATACATCGACCAGATCCAACAGTGTTGGAAATTCCGTCACTGGCCTCCAATTAGTCTTGCGAAATGCTTCGGCAATTTGCTTGATGACTATAACGGAGCGTCGCCTACCCAGGGCTTTCCGTAACTGGATTGCTGCCTAAACGGCCGTCGTAGAGACGCTGCAAGGGTTTCACTGGTGCCAGTCCTGTCCCGGGGGCGAAAAAAAAAAAAAAAAAAAAAAACATCGACCAGGAGTCGATCCCGGACTCGCCATCATATTGCAAATCGCGGGCGGGCGGCGTAATGCGTAATCGCGGGCGGGCGGCGTAATGCTCTAGCCCTCCTTCGCGAGAGTCCGTCGGGTCATTACGCCAGCACAGTAAACATTAATCCATACCCCGTGCTGGGAATTACACCAGCAGGTACCGGTACGGATACCAGTACAGCAAGATGAAGTCGTCGTCCACCCGCCGCTGATGGGGGCGAATAAACAAATCGTCGCTGTCGACGCAGAAACATCGTCGCGATGTCGTGTAGCTATCGTGACTACCGCATAAAGCCGTACCGCCGCGATGGATGATGAGCAACAACGACTCCTCGTCGACTCGCCGCACCATCCACACAAAAAGCGACTGAGTGCAATGGTCTCATCCGTTGTGGTCACGATTGCTGGTCGCACCGCGTTGAATTATGCACGTGTTGTGCTCGTTACGGCTAGTCGCTACACTCAGTCACAGGGTCTATCAGATGCGAGGTGGCATATGCACAGCTAGAAATAAGTGATATGACCTCGACAAATCCGTCGGCCGATCCTCCGATCAACTGGTCGCCTGTCGACCCTCGCGATGAACAGTCAGGGTCGCTGTCGCCGCCCTCGCTAAGCCCGCCACACCGCCGGCATACCTGCGGCATCCCCGACGACCCGATGGCGGAAAGCGATCGCGACCCCGAAGCGGCGGTGTCAGCACTTCCCCAGAACTGGCAAGCGGTGTACCGCGGCCCTGGTTTCCGCTGGAAGTCGCTGCTGCCGCCGGTAACCTGGGTCCCGCGCTACTGGCGCACACTGCGCGGTCGGCTGACCGGCATAGACGCCGAGGCGGTGGGAGATTTGACATACTCCGCCAAGGGCGACCTCATCGCCGGACTCACCGTGGGCTGCATGCTTGTGCCGCAGTGCTTGGCCTTTGCGCTGCTTGCGGGGGTGCCGGTGCAGGCAGGGCTGTTCGCGTCGGTCCTGCCGCTATTGGTGTATTCGATGCTGGGCTCGCTCCGTCAGCTGCAGGTGAGAAATGACAATAAAAGGGAACCCTGCGCTACGAAATTACTGGTGATATTTTTTGCTTGACCCAGCAAAATACCCCCTCCCCCCGCCCCCCGATCCAAGATGAAAAAGATAATATGTGACTCTGTACACACACACACACACACACACACACACATACCATACCACCTGATATGAAAGCCATCTCCCACGGGTGCTGTCTCTGGAAAGTCCTGTCCAAAGCGACACACTGTGCGGGTATCTTCGTCTACATGCCATCATAGAGTAATTGAAGCGTAACTGTGGGCAGGGAACCAGCAATGATGTGGCATGATGGCTGCCGCAGGTGGGGCCAACTGCTTTGATGAGCCTGCTTGCGGGCGAGGCGTTGGATGGAGCGGAGCTGACGGCGCCTGGAGAACGACTGGGCAGCGCCGCAGCATTGGCAGCGCTCGTTGGGGCATTCAGCATTGCGCTCGGCGTGCTTCGTGCCGGCTTTGTGGTGGACTTTATGAGCCACAGCGTGATGGCCGCCTTTTGCACCGCATCAGGTATCATAATTGCCACCAGCCAGGCCAAGCATGTGCTGGGCCTGTCCATCCCGCGGCATCACTACTGGTGGCAGACAGCGGGTGACCTATTGACGCACCTGCCTGACACTGATGGTGCGACGGCGGCGATGGGGCTCACGCTGCTGGCGGGCCTCATGTTCCTTAAAGCCTGGAAGGGCGCGGGCGACAAAGAGGCTCGTGACAGGCATATACTGTGGCGTTGGCTCCCGAGCCGGCCACGCTCGATACCTTACCGCACCCTGAAGTTAGTGGCCGACCTGTCCTCAATTGCCTGCGTCGTCATCGGCTGGCTCTGGGGATTTGCGTATCGCCAGCTGGGTGTCGACTCCGTGGCTGTCATTGGAAACATCGATGATGCCGGCCTTGGATTTACTCTACCAACCACATCTCACGCCACCGCATCTGCACTGGCAGTGCCTGCTCTTCTCATGGCGGTGGTGGGCTTCCTGGAGACGGTCGCCGTTGGCGGGAAGCTGGCGCGGGAGCAACGGTACAGCTTTGACGCCAACCAGGAGCTGCTGGCGCTGGGCGCTGCCAACTGCGCTGGCGCCGTCATGGCGGGCTTCCCCATCACCGGCGGCTTTTCACGCACTGCTGTGAACGCCATGTTTGGTGCCACAAGCCAAGTAGCCGGCGCCCTGACGGGCGTGCTGGTGGCAATCGCCATTTATGTTGCGCTCCCAGCGGTAGAGACATTGCCGCTGGCGGCTCTGGCACCCCTCATCATACATGGCGCCATTGGTATCACGGATTTTGGTGCGTTTGCCGCTGCCATGCGGGCGAACCGGCCTGAAGCGGCGATCATGCTGGCCACGCTGGGCGTGAGCCTTGGTCTCACTGTGAAAGAAGGGCTCCTCGCGGGTGTGGCGCTGTCGATTCTGTTGCTCGTGGCTCGTGTTGCGGCCCCCAACATGGCGCTCTGTGGCCGCACACTTGATGGCAACTACCGCGATGTGCGCTACTACCCCGAGGCTGTCATGCCGAAGGGCGCCGTAGTCCTACGCCTCGATGCGCGGCTCTGCTTTGCAAACGCGCAACGCTTCCAAGACTTTTGTCTGCGAGCTGCATCGGTGCCACTCGCCGACGAGGGAGCCAATGGCGGGCTGGCGCACTTCGTGGTCGTGGACTGCAAGTCTGTGAGCGGTGCAGATATGACGGGCTGCCGCACTTTAGGCGTCTTGGCGTCCACTCTGAAGCGCCGCGGGCAGGCTCTGCTCATTGCCAACTTGAAAGCGCCGCTCGCTGCTGCCCTGTGCCAAGCTGGCGTGCATGAGACGCTAGCTTCGCATGACGGCTCACTGTGCTGGAGCCTCGATCAAGCTCTGGCCATCGCTGCAGGGGAAGCCGAGCTTGACAGTGCTACGGGCGCGGTACTGGACCTGTGCCAACGAGTCTCGGCTGCGCAACCCACGGGCTGCTTCCGCCGGCGCCAGCCCCATTGAATGAGAGATAGTGGTAGACAGTTAGCCACAATACCCAGGCCTGGAGAGTGCTGCTGCCTTGTCTGGTCATTCATAGCTAATACATTACTCTTTGATCCAGTATGTAATGTGCTCGCTGCACCATGAAATCCAAGCGGATGCGGCTTTGGATAAATTATGTGCTAGCTTATTGTCAGGCGGCAGTATACGTCGATACTATGGTGCGTGTGTTCAAACTGCCGCCTAATGTAGGTACTTATGCGGCATAGCCCCCTGGATATTGGCGCACTCCCCGGTATCATTACAAATGATACAACACAATCTTCTACCCAGCTGGTAAAGGTAGGAGGAGCGGGACGACCGGGGCAGGGGAAGGGGGGCGGGCAATACAAGAGAACATGAACTCGTGCATTTATGGATTACACTCTTGCATTGGGCCCGCGACATCGAGTATGGCTCAACTTGATTGAGCAGGCCCCGTTCTGACACTAGTATGCTTGCACCACAAATGGCTAAAGTTATTGCTGAGTGTTCAATAATTTTTACCGGCCCGTGGCAAATATGTACATGCGTAATTCGCGCCGCTGTGCCTGTTGTAAGACCCTGTGCGTGTATAATGTTCCACCTAATCACATCATTTCACGTGATGACCATATCGACCGGAGGGGGGGGGGCGGGGGGGGGAGAGGCTTATTCATACTAAAACAATTGTCAAAACCGGCTCTACGGCATGAGATCATGAAACATATCCTTATCGCTAATTTGTATCTACTGCTAGATGCACTAATGGCGCTGCACACCTGGTTTCGCTTTTGCTAGTCTTGTAGCCCCAGCCTGGATCGTGGACGGGGAAAAACGATGCAGGTGTGTTATGTCTCTTACCGTAGTTTCCTACATGCGGCGCGCGGCGTTGTGATCCTTATTTGTGGATGAACTAAGCAGCACGACTATGCTCAGGGGCTAACTAAGCAGGTGAGCATCCACCCGAATTTGTGCAAGGAGTAATCCTTTAAAAAATAGGGATTAGTTTGCGATTTGCGCTAGTCCGCCCTACCGATATAATTACATGAGCTAGTCCGCCCTACCGATACGTATAACGAGTACCCTGTATCGGTTTTGTGCAAGAACGGCATCTGTCCTCATTATTGTCGTACGGGTTACTCGCAGTGGTATAGTACTGGTACTGGTACGAGCTACGCGAGCTGGCAGGGTAAGTAGTACTGGTAGGCGGGCCGAAGGGGTCCAGAAGGATCCACCCGATAATACCCGCCCACGCCATACCCGTATCATCCATGTACGAGTATCGCCCGGACGTCAGTAATATCCTTTGTCGATGACCGTTACGATATTGGTAAAAATATATACACGTTCGAAGTCAGTACGGGTTCATACATCGTCAAATTATCACCGCGAATAAGAACGGGTTAATAACTTACACCATCGTACTTCTGAATCAGAGCGTAGCATACCGTCAATAACGCTGCAAGTGTTACACATACCGATATTTGTTCGGTCGTATCATCGCATTATTTTTAATCAACTTGACTAATATTGCATCGCCTTGCTTGTGGCGCGGGCGTTCATCCGCCGCCGCGCGCAGGCTGCTGCTAATCAACGGCGTCAGCGCCTCGCGGCATGCCTAGCCAGGCGCCCCGATATCCCTCCGAGGACACAGTGTTACGTTTGGGCAAACCTGCCGTGCCTGCAAACAACCGATGCTCTGCATTTCCAGCAGTGGGTCACCGCTCGCATAGCTTGGCCCGTGTCCAGCGGCAGCCCGTTCTGTCTCACCCAGGGCCCATGGGCAGCTGGACAGGGCGGATTACGAGCGTCCGCGTAGTTTATTAAACTAGAGTAGCACCGCTGCTCATCCCCTCCCGGTGGCTCCAATCCCAGGCACCCACCGCGCTGCTGGACCCACGAACCCTGAATACCAATGGAAGAACTGCAGCATATTCCCCAACCCTTATCGAGAATGGAAGGCGGCAGCAGCATGGCTGTGGACGCGTCCGTGAACGCTGTCCCGGCGGCCACCCCCGCGGAGGCTCACGGCGATTGTCCCACGATTGTCGATCACGGCGCCCAACTCCTGACAATGCTGCGACGCATGTGCACTGACAAACTCCTGCCGGACGTTATCCTGCGGGTGGAAAGCAAGAATTGCGGTGCAGTGAGGTATGTGCGCGCTACCCTCTGCCATACTAGTGCGACAGGCCGCTGCCAAGCGCTTCGGTCGCTGACATACACTACTCGTGCCACCCGCCGTCCTCCCTACGGGGGAAAGGCGCCAATCGGGCTGACCGTTGCTCGCTGGTGTGGCGCAGGTACCCTTGCCACCGCATGATTCTCTCGTTGTGGAGCGACGTGTTTCGTTCCATGTTTGAGTGCTTCGACTCCGCCCCTGAGGGACAGACTCAGGAGATTCCGCTGAACGGTGACGACCCGGCCGCCATCGGTTCGCTGGTGGATTATTTCTACACCGGCGAGCTCGCCCTTGACGCTGCCAACGTGATGTCGCTCCTGGCCGCCGCCGACAAGTATCATGTCGGCCTCGTGGTGGAGGCTTGCGGTCGCTACCTGGGCGACCAGATCAACGTGACCAGCGTCTGCCACGTGCTGGAGAGCGCGCAGAGGCACAGCGCACACGAGGCGGAGAGAAAATGCAAGAAGCTCCTCAGCTCCAAGTTCTACCAAGTCTGCGCGCGCGAGTCCTTCCTGGGACTGAGCTGGGAAAACATCAAGTGGGTACTGGGCAACGACAAGCTTGTGTGTGAGTCGGAGCTTGCGGTGTTTAACTCGGCGATGAGGTGGTTGGCAGCTGACGCAGATCGCAAGCGGTACCTTCATGAGGTGCTGGAGATGGTCCGTTTTACGTGCTTCAGTGTGGCGGACCTCGGCACCGTCGACTCCCACCCCACCGCTACCCAAGCGGGTGACTTCTTTCTAAGGAAGCTTCTCACTGCATACAAGGCCACATCCAGTCCAACCTGCTCTGTCCGCGTAGAGAAGAGCCGCCAGTACTACCAGTTCTGGGTGTCTGGCGTCATGCACCACATCCCAGTGGCTGTCATCGAGGCTCAGGGCTGGAGGGAGGTGTACAGGCAGCCATACTCGCACCCCACATCCATGGCGGAGATTTGCGCGTGCACTGCAAACTACAGCCATGTGCTGGTGGCAGCCAAGCACAACAGCAGCTCGGAGCTTGAGCTGTGTGCTGCGGGTGAGTGCAGCAGGGTGCTGCAGCCCACCAACGGCAGGTACGACTTTCACGAGGAGAACGGCGCCCACTGGTACTGCTGGAATGGAAAGGCTTTCGGCTTCTCCCGTGGCAAGCAGGTGGATCTGTTCTGGGCGGATGTATGTCAGTTTGAGGGGGACAACCGCCTGAGCTGGGTCCTGGATGGGCGTGGCGGATGGAGGGTGGGAAAAACCTTTCTCTACGATGCCTCGGAGGCCATCCATACCTGGGAGAAGGTCATGTATGTCAAGAACATGCCCAAGGCCCCAAGCAGCCCATGAGAGTATGCAGGCACTGAGACATGTCTTCCAGAGCACCACATCACGCGGGTGCCTGGACATTCTGTCACATCGTATTTCCGCCCAACCTGCCCCATGTGTATAACATCCCCCCTCCCCTTCCTCTACTGCCTATCAGCATGTCAGTAGATCAAGTAACAGTAGCGCTATTGTAATACCACAACCTATCAAGCATGTAATGCCACTCGATGACCAGGCCAGCCAAGCTAGCTGCCATTTCCTCCACACCAACCGCTTTGTGGTAGAATAGAAGGATGGTTTGTGCAGCGCTTGCCAGTAAACAGGGATGACATTGCAGTGTGACAATTATACGAGTACGGTACACTATGAGTACATGTACTATGTGTACGAGGACTAGTACGATGTGTACCTTGAGACTGCGATGAGTATATGTACGATATAATGCTGCTATGTGGTAAGCGTTGTGGCAACCTTGTGTAACCCATATATTGGTATTGTTGAAACACTGAAGCCTCTCGTCTTTGCACCAACACTACACACCACCTTTGTTTGTATTTGAGTCCCTAAACGGCGGAGACTGTCGCATCCCGCTCACAAAACGCCAACTGGGCGCGAGTATACTTGCGCCTCATCACCTTTCGCCTTACAAGTGAGTGGAAGACTTGCATTGAAAGGTTTAATTTACGACCCTGCTGGAGCCAACACTCGCTACGAAACCAGTGCGACAGTCTCCGTCGGTCGAGACTCAGAAACAAAGTTGGTGGTGTGCAGTGGTGGTACAGAGACAAGAGACTGCACTGTTTTTCACAATACACAAAAAATTTACAAGTTGCCACAACCCACTGCCTACACATAGTCTTGCTATCGTTGGCACTGGTCGTCAGGCCATGCCAACCTTTCGCAAGACGCCCACTGCCAAGGGCGTCACCGTGGAGAGTCAGACTGAAGCCAAAACGCCAGCCTTGTCATTGTACGGCAATATACAATATATATATCCATCACTGTCATTAAAGAATATATTTGACAAGACATGCAGGAATAATTATATTTACTACAGCAGGCCGACATACGAGTACTCGTGCGGTAAGCGTCTTTGGTAACTATGCGGACATTGCAGACATGGCTATATTTCAGGAATATATTGCAGGTGACATAAAGGATAAAGTAACCATTCCTAACTATCGCGTCGAAACATACGTCTATTGCGATGGCCTTTGAACAATAATACTAGGAGACTAGAATAATAATACCAAAATAAAAAAATAGAAATAGAAAATAAAACGCTAGAATGTTGGCAACACACGGCCATGCACCGCCATTTAAATTTCGCTCAAGTACAGTCAATTTCTTTCGTACAGTTTATATTATGATAATGCGTTTATCGTGACAGATATCATGGTATACGAGTACGAGTACTGCATTGGCCAGTCTGACATATATTGATAGTGGGAGCCACACCGTAATACGACGGGGGCCCATTTTCAAGTACCGCGTCGCATGTACTGTACACCGGAAATAAAACCAGCGCTACGGCCGTACGCGCCAACATTCCGCGCCTGGGAGGCCGGAACATTACCATATGTTGGGCTCTCCCGATGTCATTACTTGGTTTAGACCCCCCCCCCCTCCCTCAACGATTTCCCGGCTTCTGCAGTCAGATCCGTCTAGTGCTGCGGAAAGTAATGGACGGATGAGATGGGTCTAATTCTCATATTACAGTGCAGGTAGGATAGCTGCATTGCCGCCTCATGTGCAATCCGACATGCCAATGCCAGGAGGTCGGAGTGTAAGACAATGACAACATGATTGTCAATTAGAGTGCATAAAGTGTGCAACCATAATTACAGGTTAGTTGTTGTGGCTACACCCCTCCCGGCCTCGCAGCCTACCATCTATTGATTGTCACGCTATGGCGCCCGCCACTATTATTTATAGGTATTGGCCTACCATGAGCGGAGGATCATGGGTGCGGCATGCCTAGCGGCATCACCCCCACCAACACATGGTGGGCGCTGGTAATCCTACGACCCTTGCCCGGCGTGGTGCGGCAGGGGGCTGCGCGGGGTGGCCGGTTTTGGCGGGTCCTCGAATCCTGCGACGACCGGGGAGCCCTGCTACATGGAGCTTGTCAAATAATACTCGTAGTACCGGTAGCGCTTGTTGGCGCCCCCGGGCAACATCCGTGTACGGGGGTTGCTTATTATGGACGCAACACGGCGACTCAAGGGCGGCCAACTAAGAGATAGGAGCCGGAATGCTATGAGGGAGTCGCAGCCACGCAGCGGGAGGAGTCAACCCGGTCTGAGCCTAACCGGGCGGCTACACCGACATGGTGATGGCGCGCGGCGGCGGAGAGCAGCGCGCAGGCGAGCAAGACCGGCATGCCGGCCACGGAGCGACGACATGCGGATGGGGGGGGGGGGGGGGGGGGGGGGGGGGTGCTCGCCTCCCTCCCCCCTCCACAGCCCCCCTTGCTTGGGGATCCTACCGCAAGAGCTCAGGCGGGCGAGATGGCGCGGTTGCAGCGGCGGACAGCGGCCGAGGCCGGCGAGCCGTCACAGCCGGCGCGGCGAGGCGATGAGCGCCGCAACCTGCGGAATGTTTGCGGCGATGGCGGCAAGTGGATCCAGACGCGGCACGGCGACCGTAAACTGCGCGGTGCCGGTGCATTACTGGAAAACCTTTTCGGGGGCGGGACGAGTATTGCATTCGTAATCCCCGTGCTGCCAATGAGTTAGCGGTAGTCGCTCGTACTGGCGATTATCCTTAGTTCTCCGGAAATAACACAGGTACTGATCACGTGATGGAAGGAGGCGGGGCTTGGAAACGAAAGAGGATGGCCGGACCGAAGCTTGACTGAGCTGTAATTACACTATATGTTTTCCGCCTATACTATGGGTAGAGATGGCACGCCCTAAGAACAACTCGGTCTGAGCGGTGTAGAGCATCATGTGAGCACGTTGCAATCAATTCTAATTTCAATTGGGTTGGGCGAACTAGACCCGAGCTTATCCTTTGAGCTCGTCGACCCAACGGATGTGGCCTTCCGCCTTCATCGATCACTAATTGTCTTATGTATAATCAAGACGTTGCCGCCGGAAATGCGTGTACACCGATGAGATGTAGTGATGTACCATGTCGGAGGCCACAAGGCCAATGGGCTTAATGGCAAGCTGAAGGTGCACACAAAAGAGCTAGCTAGAGAGGAGGCGCAGTGGAACCGATACAATTGTGTTGATAGTAGTGTGCAACATCAACAACTTACATAAGGCAAGAGGTGTAGCAGCCAGCGGCCATCAACCGCCAGCGATTGCAGCCAACAACTGCGTACTAGACATGTTAGCTATGTATATATGGTAGGCTGGCGCAAGCCGGGAGTGTCAGGGGCAAGTCATAGACCAAATAATGTATATAATGAGACATGCATGTGTGTATTATTAGGACCAAATAATGCTTTAAATTTTGCTGCCCTTGATGTGTAAACACAGCTCTATGCATACAGGGATTTGCTGCCGCACCAGCATGTCGAGGCAAATCTCGGAGTTTCCTCGCTTACATTATTTATTTAATATGTATGAATAGTCCTTCAATGCAGCAATACATCACCCGGCTTCAAAACATATATAAGTGGAGGGGGGGAGCTCCAAAATCAAACTATCAACTGACTGGCCACTTCATTTTAAAATCATCGATGTTGCCAGGATACCGTAACGATGATGTCGCCTGCCAGCGTGCTTGATATTTGACGATCATGCGGCGAACCGCCGCGCGATTGGTCGCTACTGTGCTGGTATTCGCGTGGTACACGAGTAGCAACGGTCGCTCTGGTCGCTAATCCTTATTGCAGTGGTCATGGCTACTAATCCTAAGCAACTCGAGAATTACTAGTGGCATATATGTTTTAAATAGCGGTCATTACGAGCGACTAAAGCAGCGGGGCAGCCGCGCGACGCGCGACGAGGAGGCGCGGGGCGCAGAATTTGGACCTGAAACACGCGGGAAAACGGACCAGTGACTAGCGACCAATCATCCTGGTTACAGCGCAGTATTTATACGTGGGCAGTCGCTAATGATTAGCGGCAAATTCCTCAGTACAGCTGGATGAGGCAGTGGAACAACGCGCAGCATAATCTTCCGGCAGAGGGGCCTCCGAAGGTCCACTTTGCCTACATAGCGAAAACTAATACGGCAAATGGAGATGGGCACATAAGGATCCCTCCAGCACAGCAGCACCCACACGCACCGTCATCCGCTTCCATCACTCCAGCGATCGGATATCACGTACGGATTCCATCCGACAAGCAAGTCTCTTCCCCCGACAATGGCGCGCTGGAGCAGTACGCGCGGCGTTGTGCTCCTGTTCGCGCTGTTCGCCGGGCTCGTCTGGTCTCCCCTCCGCCCCCCCCCCCCCCCCCCCCCCCCCCACCCCCTCCTTCCTCCCAGCCCCTCCCCTTTCCGTCGCGCAGCAGCCGGCTTGCAAGGTCGCGGAGCTGCCCTCCAGTGCTCAGGCATTGTGGCCGCAACCAGCGGCGCTATGCTGCACCACCAATAGCCAGTTGCCACTGCCCAGAGACAGCTGCCGGGCTACGATACGCCGTCGGACGCAAGTAGCGGATACTCTCGTGTGGCGTCCGCAGACCGGTACTCAGAGGGCACCACTGTCCAACAGTAGGGTTCGGCCAGGGTCCATCCACTAATATTGCCAGAAGCGCCATAGCTGATAGGATAAATCACATCTGCCAGAGGGTGTATGTTACTTATACTACAGCCGTCGGAACAGCGCTCGACGCTGATGGGACTCTGCTTCTGCTTGCGCAGCGCAATGCTGGGCGGCGCCGACGCTGCCCCTGCGCTGATGATGCGGAGGAATACGGGCACCGATGACAGCTTCACGAAGCGGCACTACGGTGGGCACATGATAAGCGCCAAGCTGAGGGATGATCCCTGCGAGCCGCTCACGGATGAGGCATCCTGCTCCGCGTCCCCTGCCTGCGTCTGGTGCAAGGCCCAGGCCATCCCTAGCAGCTGCTTCAGGAAGGTGTGGCAGACGTCCCCTGCGCACGCTCAGCTCGCATCACCTCCTGCACTACGAGTGCCTCTGCATGCCATACTGCTTGCCCTCTTGCCTCAACATTGCCCCGCATTCTCATTTCCTTTTTGTCAACGCCTGACTCCCATACGTAGGAGGACGCCGCGAAGCTTCCGCCGGGCGTCTTCGTTTGCTCCTGAATTTCTGTCAGCATGTGTGGCAAAATTGGACAGGATTACGGTTGTGGCACTTCCCGCTGACGGCGCTCCAATGTGATGAAGTGCTGGGTCGCGCTAGTGGTATGGCGGCCTGGAGACTGTGAGAGCTGACAGGCTGATGTTAATATAAAGACAATTTGATGACTTGCCAATTGCCTACAGCAGACACCAATGCAAATCCATATGCTGACTATCCTCTTTATAGCGCATCCGCCATCGCTAAGTTCCGCACTGCCGATCGCGCACAGCCAAAACCCTGGTGCTATTCATTACCATCAACAATGTCAGATATCTCCCATCGATTTTTTAGTGGTTCATGTATTTTCTGTGGTGTTATTGTACTGCAGGCCCAGACTGAGCTCATGTTTTCTCTATTAATGGCACCTGCATGTGCGCACAAATTATTTGTGATTACAGTGCTGCCGTTCCTGCTTAGTCTTTGGTGCTAAACATGCAAGCTGTCTTACTGCCCGGCTCCACAAACCCGCGTAGGGTCCACTAATGAAAGCGCGTAGCCTGCAGCCCTCTGGATCAAGGCCTGGTTGTCCCCAATCTTCAGAGTGGTGTCGTCCTCCTGGGCCCCTCCATCGGGGGGCGGGGCAGAGGTTTTGTCGTCGTGCGGGCGCGTGTGGCAGGCTATCCTGGCGTTTTCCGTTTGCTGGCTTGCTTGGTTTTGTGTATGTGTGTGCCATTGGCCTCTAGATGGTGCTTGACTTTGTACACCTGCAGCGGTCTTTGTAGCCATCGCGCTGCATGGATATGCATGCATTTGAGAAGGGAAGTGGCCTCTGCCGGGGTTTGCTCGGGTGGGTCTGAGCGACTGGGGCGCAAGAGTTGTGTTGTCAGACGCAGGACAATATACTTGTGCGTGGTGCCAGTGCGGCTCGTGAAGAGCGGGATGATGCGCGCATCGAAGCCCGGCCACTGTACTCGCAATGCCTGCGCGAGCGGCTCTTATTCGTAATGCCGTGGATATTCCGCAGCATACCCCACTTCCGCTCCTTGCTGCGAGACCTCTACTTCGAAGCTCCTTTCCTGTCGGCGCCTTCACATCACATTCGGCCTAGTGCCGCTATTGGAGTGGCCCGGGATTGTGTGCTGGGGAGAGCGTCCCTACTGCGTGGAGCGGCGGCTGGCTGGTTACGATGCCTGGTCGGTGGCTGTCATGGCGGTTCCCGCCTCTGGTGGCCCGTAGCTGGATTTTCTGCTGGATTTCTGTATGGATTTCTTGAATTTTGCAGCTGGCTCATGTAACAATCTCATAGTAGCAGTCGACTGCTACACAAGGGATTGCTGGTCGCTGCCGCCCGCAGTCGCCAGAATAAATATGTAGGACGGCATTTATTGTTATTCCATCGTTTCGGCCGCAACGTATGTCGAAATGATGATCGCAAATTTCCTAGGTAGTCCTAGGTACATGTATATATTTCCGTTATCGCCTTCTGCTGCTAGCTCATGTAAATAATATGTATCTCCACAGGAGATACATATAATAAACATAAAATAGTCGCCAGCCACACGCTCTAAAACCCGTACTCGTAACCACGCGGTACATTATTATCGCTTCATGATTTTGAAACCCCGCGATGAGCAAAAAGCATATTTATCTGGAGGAATATAAGAATAAATCACGCATGTTACCCGGAACTTACGACTCCTTCATGCTGCAAAATCATTATTTATTCATTGTTCTTCCCACTGCTCGCGATCCCAAAATTATAAGTCGCCAACTTACAATGTTGCTGCAGTAGGTACCAGTAGGGAGCTAGATGACCATCACGGCATCGCGGTCCTAAACATGCCGCTCGGATCGCCAGAGTATGTGCAGGCGTACATGCGCGGCAAGGCGGAGGAGCTACGAGAGGAGGTGGACGCTAGCCTGAGCAAGCTTCTGTCGGCCAAGCCCAGCCGTCGGTACACCCACGCCTTGCATCACCACGCATGGGCCATGCTCAAGCATTGCATGCAACACAAGGCGGGGTATTGGCTCCGCAATTGTCTTCCGTCCGAGGTGGAGGCCTTTGCGGAGGCGGTGGATGCCACCATCCTCGCGACGGTCGAACGGGTGCTCAGGGTCGGATCGTACTAGGTGTCTCTTTTGATCCCTCCACGTACGGCACCGACACCAATCCGGTGGTCACCGATTTCTTGGCGGAGCTTTTGCACGACCCCGACCCCATGGCAGCGGAGGTGGCTACCTTGAGCGAGGATGCAGTGGCCAGGGCGCGCAGCAGGCTTCACCTCCCCACTCGATTGAAGGGAGCTGGCATCCGCCGCATGGCTACCGTTCGTGATGCCGCCTTCATCGGCTGCATGAATGCCATCCTCCCAAGGTTTCTGACTAGGAACTCCGGCACCAACACCCCCACCCCTGGTTTCTTCAACCCACAGCTCGGGTCCGTACTTGGCCGAGGCAGCTTCAACGCAAATTCTTCCGCCCGCCAGTATCACCACTTCCTCAACGATGCTCATGGGTCGGACAGCTACGCCGCGGAGATGCGCGAGGCGTGGGGCCGCCTCCAAGCGGCTACTGCTGGCCATCTCGGCGACGCAGATGCACGCCAGATGGAGCAGGAAGTGGAGGCTGCGTCGGGCTCGCAAAAGGAGCTGACGGCATTTCTAGACCAGGCCAACAACTCTCGGCTTCGAAATGAGGTGTGCGCTCTCCCTGCCACATGCAGGGAACGGATCTTGTTCAACCAGCTCGACGCGGCGTCAGGCATGTGGACAGTGGCCATCCCCACCGCGCGGACAGCCATGACTCCGCATGAGCTGCGGGAGGTCGCTGCCGGGTACTTCTTTCTGCCTAGCCCGTGCTTGGCCCCGGTGGTTGGGTGCCAGATCATTCTGCCCTCGACGGAGCACAACCCCGTCATTGTTGATCTATACGGTGACGCGCTCATGAACCTCCCGGCGCCTGGAGACGCTCACTGGCGTGTACAGCACGACGCTATCGCAGATGCCTTCCGCGATCACTGTGTTCACGGCCTAGGTATCGCGGTACGGCGGGAGGTGGATGACTTGTTCCAGCAGGCAGTGCCTCTCGGCAACACCGTACCCAGGGATGAACTCAAGGACCTAGTGCCGGACGCAGAGCTCTCCCTTCCGGCGTTCAACGTCGTGACCGGGAGCTATGATCCCCGGAGCTTGAAGTCCACGCTGCTGGAGTTCAAGACTATGCGGTACGGGGTCAAGTACACTTCAGTGCCCGGGCCACGGCTGTGGATCGGTTTGAGCGCTCCCTGTTGGGCGACATACAACGGGGGTTGGTTGCGCGGGATGCGGCGTGGCACAACACAGAGCCCGGACAAAAGGGTCCTCTTCGAGACATCCTGAATATGTCGGAGTACACGGGCATGGTCTTCGGCACAGTGGGTGAGGTGAGCAAGGGGGTGCACCGCACAGTCCGTGGTATCGCATGCTTGGCTGCGGATCGGGGTGCCCTCTCATCGCGAGGCACTCGGTGCATCACCCGGGCTCACCAGGAGGCCTTGCTCGCAAGAGATTTCCTCGGGGTCCTGAGCTTGGTGGCCGCTCGAGAGCGCGCTCGCTGCCTCATCAGACGGCGCATATTCGTCTGCCATCCCGTTGCTGAAGCTGCACAGCACGTCCGAGGATCACCCACACACACACGTGCTCGCGTGGCCCGGACTCTGAACCGTGTGCGCATCACTCATCCATCCCGCCTTATGCGGGATGCGGGCCGCTTTTAGGCGGCTTGCTGTGTTGATTTTCTAATTCTGGGGAACTGCCTTTTTTGTAATTAGAACGCTGATATCCAGGCTGCCGGAGCACGTGAATAGTCCTATTGAAGTACTTCGAAAAAAGCTTCGTGTTTACGAATGTCGGTGCGGTTATACGAGGCCTGCCAGAGTGGAGCACTTTTCCCAAAAGTGCTATGTATCGTGTCCCCTCGTAAACCGAAAGTGAGCAAAAAGGTAAAATTTATGAAATTTACATATCTTTGTATGATAAAGCGTATTTTCACATATCAGAAAAGGTTAAATCGTAGCTGTACGCGCAAAATATGTGTGCCATTAAGTATCACTCCGTCGCGGATGCAGCGCGAGGTGTACGATGCCGGTGATGACCGGTATTTATGCCTCTATGATTAGGTGGTGTGATGACACGGATGAATATACTAAGATTGATATACATTTTCTCGGTCGCTTTGCGCGGTGTGATCGTTATGTATACGCATATTCGCGTGTACATGCTTCGACGAAATGACACATCCAAGATGTGATCGTGCTGAGTTGGCTTTTATCGACATTTTGATTGGTGTATATCATACGGCATATCCGAAGGAGGCAGTGGCACCGAACGCGCACCGTTCCCTACCTGCTGGTCGGGCTACAGTATGAACTTTTTGGTTGCAGGGAGAGCGTCCAGAGAATGCCCGCAAAGTACTGGGGAAGGAAAAAGCCTACATTTAAGCAGAATAGCCAGAGTATGGGTCGCTACTATTTCCCCCCGCGGGATCTTCCAGCATGATAGCCTTTCTCTCCCACCGCGCACTCACCCAGCACTCGCGCATATCCCTGTGGCATTGTTCGACGAATTTCCGCGGTCGGGCGTGCGTGCAGCAGCGATCCCTACCACTGGTCGCATGTCGCCGTTCTGATCGGCGACATACTTGTCGCGCCAGCTGCATCGCCGCGCAGCTGTATGATGAGGTTTGCTACCGCCGCCACTTTGTTTTGTGACGCCTGGAGCTACCAGCTTTCTGTGTCTATTGTCCCGGTTCGCTTCGGTCGCTCGGCTCGGGCGCTGCGTGTGTACGCCCTGTGCCGAGTCGTCGTTAATCTGTCAACCCGCCATACAGGTAGAGCGGGCACCTGTGGCGGTGTTCGACGATTTTGAAGCGCTCGTCCTGGAGGTGAGACGTTGGCCGCAGCTGTGCGTGGTTCTCCTATTACGGTATGTTTCTCGTTCCCTTGTTATCCCTCTCCCGCAGTGCCAGCACTGCCTGCATACAGAGGCATAGCAGGACAGGTTGGGAAGTACCTGGTCACCTAACGTGTGTTGTGTGTTTATTGGTTACGACATGCACCGCTAGTGGTTTGGGACCTGTGTGGAGCGCGGTTTCCGCGGTCGGGCGCGCGTGCAGCAGCGATCCCTACCTCTGCGCGGCCTGTCGCCGTTCTGATCGGCGATATACCTGTTGCGCCAACTGCATCGCAGCCCAGCTGTATGACAAGGTTCGTTACCGTTGCCACTGTGTTTTGTGGTGCCTGTAGCTACCATCTTTCTGTGTCTATTGACCCGGTTCGCGTATCCGGTCGCTCGGCTCGGGCGCTGTGTTTGTAGGTAATGTGCCAAGGCGTCATTTCGAGCAGGTCTATGTCACACGCAAGTACCTGTGTGACTCGCTTTTGTTTGTGTCAGGTCCTCACGAAGCTGTCTGTCTCTGTTTCTGTGCCTCCCTCGGTGTAGTATCTTCCGAGTCCGAATGTATGGATAGTTTTCGGGAATTTTAGTTGCCCCTGGCAGGGCACTGAACGCTAAAACTCGGAAATGTGAATCGATGCACATTAATCATACGTGCCGCATCGTCATTGTCCTGTCCTTTCATCTGGTCTGCGTCTAGGGTCACTTGTCTCGAGCGCTGTGTTTGTAGGTCCTGTTCCATGTCACCGCGTAAATGTGTAAGATTCGTTGGTTTTGGGGTCTTCACGAAGGTGTCTATCTCTGCTTCCTGTGCGCGTAGTCTATTCTGAGTCCGACTATATGGTTACTTGTGGGGAATTTAACTTGCCCCTGGCACAACACCAAACGCTGCAACTTGTTGTGTTTCACCAGAAATATAAATCGATGCACATCATGTATTGATCATGTACTCGGCGTCGTCGTTGTCCTCATCGTTCCTTGACATGTTGTAATACGACAGGAAAAGATCTTGGAGTTGTTAAAACCGTATTATATTGAGTAAATTCCAACTGTATGGTCTCATATCGAGGTTTTTAGTTGCACCATACAAGTAAACCCCCCTAGCGCATGCAAGTTAGGTTTACATCATGAGTAAAGTCTATCTATCATCGAGTACTTGATCTAATTATGTGGTTGTGATCTGTGCAGGAGGAGATGGCTGCCAACACAGTCGAGAAAATGAAATTTATCAGCTGACATATTTACTCGGGCTGAAAGACCGGGATTGCCTTGGGGCTGTGTCCCACACAGTCACCGGAAAATCCTAGAACATCGTACATCGTCCTCAGCTGTGTTTGCCCTTGGGAAAGGCACGCAGTCTGTTGTAGTATTAGTAGTTTTGCCGTTTCAGCCCGGTAAACACTACTGTACACCTTATTCCCTGCCCGGGTCAAAAGGCCGCAACTCCTGGACGTCGTGCACCCAGTAGTCCCGCATTAGTGCACGCGGTTTGCAGTGGTGTGTGTGTGTTGCCTGCACTCCGAAGCCTGGACTGGCCTGCAACTGGCTTAGGGCCAAGCACAAAATCCAAACCTCACGAAAAGTTGACCAAAGCTGACCAAAGTTGAAGCCTGGACTGGCTTGCTCCGGCATTGCGCCAAGCAAAAAGTCCACATCTGACCAAAAGCTGACCAAAACGATGAAAGGCAAATTCAACGGATTGGACCATACATCAGGCATATGTCTTTATTGCAGATTGAAATTAGAATTAATTCGTTTTGCTTGTCGTCATGGTCCTCCATTCTGTTCATAAGTATTGTTTATTGACATAGCAGACACATCATGGGAAGACATGGTTTGTAGGGCATTCATCCAAATATACAGAATTTGAATGCAATAGGAGGAGATGGCTGCCAACACAGTCGAGAAAATGAAATTTATCAGCTGACATATTTACTCGGGCTGAAAGGCCGGGATTGCCTTGGGGCTGTGTCCCACACAGTCACCAAAAAATCCTAGAACATCGTACATCGTCCTCAGCTGTCTTTGCCCTTGGGAAAGGCACGCAGTCTGTTGTAGTATTAGTAGTTTTGCCGTTTCAGACCGGTAAACACTACTGTACACCTTATTCCCTGCCCGGGTCAAAAGGCCGCAACTCCTGGACGTCGTGCACCCAGTAGTCCCGCATTAGTGCACGCGGTTTGCAGTGGTGTGTGTGTGTTGCTTGCACTCCGAAGCCTGGACAAGCCTGCAACTGGCTTAGGGCCAAGCACAACATCCAAACCTCACGAAAAGTTGACCAAAGCTGACCAAAGTTGAAGCCTGGACTGGCTTGCTCCGGCATTGCGCCAAGCAAAAAGTCCACATCTGACCAAAAGCTGACCAAAACGACGAAAGGCAAATTCAACGGATTGGACCATACATCAGGCATATGTCTTTATTGCAGATTGAAATTAGAATTAATTCGTTTTGCTTGTCGTCATGGTCCTCCATTCTGTTCATAAGTATTGTTTATTGACATAGCAGACACATCATGGGAAGACATGGTTTGTAGGGCATTCATCCAAATATACAGAATTTGAATGCAATAGGAGGAGATGGCTGCCAACACAGTCGAGAAAATGAAATTTATCAGCTGACATATTTACTCGGGCTGAAAGGCCGGGATTGCCTTGGGGCTGTGTCCCACACAGTCACCGGAAAATCCTAGAACATCGTACATCGTCCTCAGCTGTGTTTGCCCTTGGGAAAGGCACGCAGTCTGTTGTAGTATTAGTAGTTTTGCCGTTTCAGCCCGGTAAACACTACTGTACACCTTATTCCCTGCCCGGGTCAAAAGGCCGCAACTCCTGGACGTCGTGCACCCAGTAGTCCCGCATTAGTGCACGCGGTTTGCAGTGGTGTGTGTGTGTTGCTTGCACTCCGAAGCCTGGACTGGCCTGCAACTGGCTTAGGGCCAAGCAAAAAATCCAAACCTCACGAAAAGTTGACCAAAGCTGACCAAAGTTGAAGCCTGGACTGGCTTGCTCCGGCATTGCGCCAAGCAAAAAGTCCACATCTGACCAAAAGCTGACCAAAACGATGAAAGGCAAATTCAACGGATTGGACCATACATCAGGCATATGTCTTTATTGCAGATTGAAATTAGAATTAATTCGTTTTGCTTGTCGTCATGGTCCTCCATTCTGTTCATAAGTATTGTTTATTGACATAGCAGACACATCATGGGAAGACATGGTTTGTAGGGCATTCATCCAAATATACAGAATTTGAATGCAATAGGAGGAGATGGCTGCCAACACAGTCGAGAAAATGAAATTTATCAGCTGACATATTTACTCGGGCTGAAAGGCCGGGATTGCCTTGGGGCTGTGTCCCACACAGTTACCGGAAAATCCTAGAACATCGTACATCGTCCTCAGCTGTGTTTGCCCTTGGGAAAGGCACGCAGTCTGTTGTAGTATTAGTAGTTTTGCCGTTTCAGCCCGGTAAACACTACTGTACACCTTATTCCCTGCCCGGGTCAAAAGGCCGCAACTCCTGGACGTCGTGCACCCAGTAGTCCCGCATTAGTGCACGCGGTTTGCAGTGGTGTGTGTGTGTTGCCTGCACTCCGAAGCCTGGACTGGCCTGCAACTGGCTTAGGGCCAAGCACAAAATCCAAACCTCACGAAAAGTTGACCAAAGCTGACCAAAGTTGAAGCCTGGACTGGCTTGCTCCGGCATTGCGCCAAGCAAAAAGTCCACATCTGACCAAAAGCTGACCAAAACGATGAAAAGCAAATTCAACGGATTGGACCATACATCAGGCATATGTCTTTATTGCAGATTGAAATTAGAATTAATTCGTTTTGCTTGTCGTCATGGTCCTCCATTCTGTTCATAAGTATTGTTTATTGACATAGCAGACACATCATGGGAAGACATGGTTTGTAGGGCATTCATCCAAATATACAGAATTTGAATGCAATAGGAGGAGATGGCTGCCAACACAGTCGAGAAAATGAAATTTATCAGCTGACATATTTACTCGGGCTGAAAGGCCGGGATTGCCTTGGGGCTGTGTCCCACACAGTCACCGGAAAATCCTAGAACATCGTACATCGTCCTCAGCTGTGTTTGCCCTTGGGAAAGGCACGCAGTCTGTTGTAGTATTAGTAGTTTTGCCGTTTCAGCCCGGTAAACACTACTGTACACCTTATTCCCTGCCCGGGTCAAAAGGCCGCAACTCCTGGACGTCGTGCACCCAGTAGTCCCGCATTAGTGCACGCGGTTTGCAGTGGTGTGTGTGTGTGTGTTGCCTGCACTCCGAAGCCTGGACTGGCCTGCAACTGGCTTAGGGCCAAGCACAACATCCAAACCTCACGAAAAGTTGACCAAAGCTGACCAAAGTTGAAGCCTGGACTGGCTTGCTCCGGCATTGCGCCAAGCAAAAAGTCCACATCTGACCAAAAGCTGACCAAACCGATGAAAGGCAAATTCAACGGATTGGACCATACATCAGGCATATGTCTTTATTGCAGATTGAAATTAGAATTAATTCGTTTTGCGTGCCGTCATGGTCCTCCATTCTGTTCATAAGTATTGTTTATCGACATAGCAGACACATCATGGGAAGACATGCTTTGCAGAGCATTCATCCAAATATACAGAATTTGAATGCAATAGGAGGAGTAGTATGACGAAACATTGTTCAGAGATTTGCTTGTATCCCCTTGCTGAGGCACCGCATTAATATCTAATTTGACCCTCGTACAGAAACATATGACTTCAATGGGTTTTCCTTGCAATCAATTGCGCATATGTGATATGCTATTTCATACAGCTCATCACCATTTGCAAAAAATGGAATGTACAACTATGCAGCACGTGTGCATGTATATGTAAAGATTGTGTTCATGTTCGCTTAAGAGAAGAAAGAAATTCCTGCACTGGCTGGAATGGCTATGGCATCGGGCAAGGAAAAAATCCAAAGTTGATCCGCAGCTGATCCGAAGTAGGTATACCAAAGCTGAAGTCTGGACTGGCTTGCTCCGGCATTGCGTCAAGCAAAAAATCCACATCTGACCGAAAGCTGACCAAATATGTTATTCCCCACCCGGGTAAAAGGCCACAACGACTGATGGACGCCGTGCACCCAATTTTCCCGCATTACTGTCCGCGGTTTGCAATGGTGTGTGTGTGGGGGGGGGGGGGGGAGCGTGCGCGTGTGTGTGTTCGTGTGTGTGTGTGTGTGTGTGTGTGTGTGTGTGTGTGTGTGTGTGTGTGTGTGTGTGTGTTGCCTGAACTCCGGAGCCTGGACTGGCTTGCTATGGCATAGGGCCAAGCAAAACATCCGAATTCGACCCAAAGCTGACCAAAGTTGAAGCCTGGACTGGCTTGCTCCGGCATTGCGCCAAGCAAAAAGTCCACATCTGACCAAAAGCTGACCAAAACGATGAAAGGCAAATTCAACGGATTGGACCATACATCAGGCATATGTCTTTATTGCAGATTGAAATTAGAATTAATTCGTTTTGCTTGTCGTCATGGTCCTCCATTCTGTTCATAAGTATTGTTTATTGACATAGCAGACACATCATGGGAAGACATGGTTTGTAGGGCATTCATCCAAATATACAGAATTTGAATGCAATAGGAGGAGATGGCTGCCAACACAGTCGAGAAAATGAAATTTATCAGCTGACATATTTACTCGGGCTGAAAGGCCGGGATTGCCTTGGGGCTGTGTCCCACACAGTCACCGGAAAATCCTAGAACATCGTACATCGTCCTCAGCTGTCTTTGCCCTTGGGAAAGGCACGCAGTCTGTTGTAGTATTAGTAGTTTTGCCGTTTCAGCCCGGTAAACACTACTGTACACCTTATTCCCTGCCCGGGTCAAAAGGCCGCAACTCCTGGACGTCGTGCACCCAGTAGTCCCGCATTAGTGCACGCGGTTTGCAGTGGTGTGTGTGTGTTGCCTGCACTCCGAAGCCTGGACTGGCCTGCAACTGGCTTAGGGCCAAGCACAAATCCAAACCTCACGAAAAGTTGACCAAAGCTGACCAAAGTTGAAGCCTGGACTGGCTTGCTCCGGCATTGCGCCAAGCAAAAAGTCCACATCTGACCAAAAGCTGACCAAAACGATGAAAAGCAAATTCAACGGATTGGACCATACATCAGGCATATGTCTTTATTGCAGATTGAAATTAGAATTAATTCGTTTTGCTTGTCGTCATGGTCCTCCATTCTGTTCATAAGTATTGTTTATTGACATAGCAGACACATCATGGGAAGACATGGTTTGTAGGGCATTCATCCAAATATACAGAATTTGAATGCAATAGGAGGAGATGGCTGCCAACACAGTCGAGAAAATGAAATTTATCAGCTGACATATTTACTCGGGCTGAAAGGCCGGGATTGCCTTGGGGCTGTGTCCCACACAGTCACCGGAAAATCCTAGAACATCGTACATCGTCCTCAGCTGTCTTTGCCCTTGGGAAAGGCACGCAGTCTGTTGTAGTATTAGTAGTTTTGCCGTTTCAGACCGGTAAACACTACTGTACACCTTATTCCCTGCCCGGGTCAAAAGGCCGCAACTCCTGGACGTCGTGCACCCAGTAGTCCCGCATTAGTGCACGCGGTTTGCAGTGGTGTGTGTGTGTTGCTTGCACTCCGAAGCCTGGACTGGCCTGCAACTGGCTTAGGGCCAAGCACAACATCCAAACCTCACGAAAAGTTGACCAAAGCTGACCAAAGTTGAAGCCTGGACTGGCTTGCTCCGGCATTGCGCCAAGCAAAAAGTCCACATCTGACCAAAAGCTGACCAAACCGATGAAAGGCAAATTCAACGGATTGGACATACATCAGGCATATGTCTTTATTGCAGATTGAAATTAGAATTAATTCGTTTTGCGTGCCGTCATGGTCCTCCATTCTGTTCATAAGTATTGTTTATCGACATAGCAGACACATCATGGGAAGACATGCTTTGCAGAGCATTCATCCAAATATACAGAATTTGAATGCAATAGGAGGAGTAGTATGACGAAACATTGTTCAGAGATTTGCTTGTATCCCCTTGCTGAGGCACCGCATTAATATCTAATTGACCCTCGTACAGAAACATATGACTTCAATGGGTTTTTCCTTGCAATCAATTGCGCATATGTGATATGCTATTTCATACAGCTCATCACCATTTGCAAAAAATGGAATGTACAACTATGCAGCACGTGTGCATGTATATGTAAAGATTGTGTTCATGTTCGCTTAAGAGAAGAAAGAAATTCCTGCACTGGCTGGAATGGCTATGGCATCGGGCAAGGAAAAAATCCAAAGTTGATCCGCAGCTGATCCGAAGTAGGTATACCAAGCTGAAGTCTGGACTGGCTTGCTCCGGCATTGCGTCAAGCAAAAAATCCACATCTGACCGAAAGCTGACCAAATATGTTATTCCCCACCCGGGTAAAAGGCACACAACGACTGATGGACGCCGTGCACCCAATTTTCCCGCATTACTGTCCGCGGTTTGCAATGGTGTGTGTGTGGGGGGGGGGGGGGGGAGCGTGCGCGTGTGTGTGTTAGTGTGTGTGTGTGTGTGTGTGTGTGTGTGTGTGTGTGTGTGTGTGTGTGTGTGTGTTGCCTGAACTCCGGAGCCTGGACTGGCTTGCTATGGCATAGGGCCAAGCAAAACATCCCGAATTCGACCCAAAGCTGACCAAAGTTGAAGCCTGGACTGGCTTGCTCCGGCATTGCGCCAAGCAAAAGTCCACATCTGACCAAAAGCTGACCAAAACGATGAAAGGCAAATTCAACGGATTGGACCATACATCAGGCATATGTCTTTATTGCAGATTGAAATTAGAATTAATTCGTTTTGCTTGTCGTCATGGTCCTCCATTCTGTTCATAAGTATTGTTTATTGACATAGCAGACACATCATGGGAAGACATGGTTTGTAGGGCATTCATCCAAATATACAGAATTTGAATGCAATAGGAGGAGATGGCTGCCAACACAGTCGAGAAAATGAAATTTATCAGCTGACATATTTACTCGGGCTGAAAGGCCGGGATTGCCTTGGGGCTGTGTCCCACACAGTCACCGGAAAATCCTAGAAACATCGTACATCGTCCTCAGCTGTCTTTGCCCTTGGGAAAGGCACGCAGTCTGTTTGTAGTATTAGTAGTTTTGCCGTTTCAGCCCGGTAAACACTACTGTACACCTTATTCCCTGCCCGGGTCAAAAGGCCGCAAACTCCTGGACGTCGTGCACCCAGTAGTCCCGCATTAGTGCACGCGGTTTGCAGTGGTGTGTGTGTGTTGCCTGCACTCCGAAGCCTGGACTGGCCTGCAACTGGCTTAGGGCCAAGCACAAAATCCAAACCTCACGAAAAGTTGACCAAAGCTGACCAAAGTTGAAGCCTGGACTGGCTTGCTCCGGCATTGCGCCAAGCAAAAAGTCCACATCTGACCAAAAGCTGACCAAAACGATGAAAGGCAAATTCAACGGATTGGACCATACATCAGGCATATGTCTTTATTGCAGATTGAAATTAGAATTAATTCGTTTTGCTTGTCGTCATGGTCCTCCATTCTGTTCATAAGTATTGTTTATTGACATAGCAGACACATCATGGGAAGACATGGTTTGTAGGGCATTCATCCAAATATACAGAATTTGAATGCAATAGGAGGAGATGGCTGCCAACACAGTCGAGAAAATGAAATTTATCAGCTGACATATTTACTCGGGCTGAAAGGCCGGGATTGCCTTGGGGCTGTGTCCCCACACAGTCACCGGAAAATCCTAGAACATCGTACATCGTCCTCAGCTGTCTTTGCCCTTGGGAAAGGCACGCAGTCTGTTGTAGTATTAGTAGTTTTGCCGTTTCAGACCGGTAAACACTACTGTACACCTTATTCCCTGCCCGGGTCAAAAGGCCGCAACTCCTGGACGTCGTGCACCCAGTAGTCCCGCATTAGTGCACGCGGTTTGCAGTGGTGTGTGTGTGTTGCTTGCACTCCGAAGCCTGGACTGGCCTGCAACTGGCTTAGGGCCAAGCACAACATCCAAACCTCACGAAAAGTTGACCAAAGCTGACCAAAGTTGAAGCCTGGACTGGCTTGCTCCGGCATTGCGCCAAGCAAAAAGTCCACATCTGACCAAAAGCTGACCAAAACGATGAAAGGCAAATTCAACGGATTGGACCATACATCAGGCATATGTCTTTATTGCAGATTGAAATTAGAATTAATTCGTTTTGCTTGTCGTCATGGTCCTCCATTCTGTTCATAAGTATTGTTTATTGACATAGCAGACACATCATGGGAAGACATGGTTTGTAGGGCATTCATCCAAATATACAGAATTTGAATGCAATAGGAGGAGATGGCTGCCAACACAGTCGAGAAAATGAAATTTATCAGCTGACATATTTACTCGGGCTGAAAGGCCGGGATTGCCTTGGGGCTGTGTCCCACACAGTCACCGGAAAATCCTAGAACATCGTACATCGTCCTCAGCTGTCTTTGCCCTTGGGAAAGGCACGCAGTCTGTTGTAGTATTAGTAGTTTTGCCGTTTCAGCCCGGTAAACACTACTGTACACCTTATTCCCTGCCCGGGTCAAAAGGCCGCAACTCCTGGACGTCGTGCACCCAGTAGTCCCGCATTAGTGCACGCGGTTTGCAGTGGTGTGTGTGTGTTGCTTGCACTCCGAAGCCTGGACTGGCCTGCAACTGGCTTAGGGCCAAGCAAAAAATCCAAACCTCACGAAAAGTTGACCAAAGCTGACCAAAGTTGAAGCCTGGACTGGCTTGCTCCGGCATTGCGCCAAGCAAAAAGTCCACATCTGACCAAAAGCTGACCAAAACGATGAAAGGCAAATTCAACGGATTGGACCATACATCAGGCATATGTCTTTATTGCAGATTGAAATTAGAATTAATTCGTTTTGCTTGTCGTCATGGTCCTCCATTCTGTTCATAAGTATTGTTTATTGACATAGCAGACACATCATGGGAAGACATGGTTTGTAGGGCATTCATCCAAATATACAGAATTTGAATGCAATAGGAGGAGATGGCTGCCAACACAGTCGAGAAAATGAAATTTATCAGCTGACATATTTACTCGGGCTGAAAGGCCGGGATTGCCTTGGGGCTGTGTCCCACACAGTTACCGGAAAATCCTAGAACATCGTACATCGTCCTCAGCTGTGTTTGCCCTTGGGAAAGGCACGCAGTCTGTTGTAGTATTAGTAGTTTTGCCGTTTCAGCCCGGTAAACACTACTGTACACCTTATTCCCTGCCCGGGTCAAAAGGCCGCAACTCCTGGACGTCGTGCACCCAGTAGTCCCGCATTAGTGCACGCGGTTTTGCAGTGGTGTGTGTGTGTTGCCTGCACTCCGAAGCCTGGACTGGCCTGCAACTGGCTTAGGGCCAAGCACAAAATCCAAACCTCACGAAAAGTTGACCAAAGCTGACCAAAGTTGAAGCCTGGACTGGCTTGCTCCGGCATTGCGCCAAGCAAAAAGTCCACATCTGACCAAAAGCTGACCAAAACGATGAAAAGCAAATTCAACGGATTGGACCATACATCAGGCATATGTCTTTATTGCAGATTGAAATTAGAATTAATTCGTTTTGCTTGTCGTCATGGTCCTCCATTCTGTTCATAAGTATTGTTTATTGACATAGCAGACACATCATGGGAAGACATGGTTTGTAGGGCATTCATCCAAATATACAGAATTTGAATGCAATAGGAGGAGATGGCTGCCAACACAGTCGAGAAAATGAAATTTATCAGCTGACATATTTACTCGGGCTGAAAGGCCGGGATTGCCTTGGGGCTGTGTCCCACACAGTCACCGGAAAATCCTAGAACATCGTACATCGTCCTCAGCTGTCTTTGCCCTTGGGAAAGGCACGCAGTCTGTTGTAGTATTAGTAGTTTTGCCGTTTCAGCCCGGTAAACACTACTGTACACCTTATTCCCTGCCCGGGTCAAAAGGCCGCAACTCCTGGACGTCGTGCACCCAGTAGTCCCGCATTAGTGCACGCGGTTTGCAGTGGTGTGTGTGTGTTGCCTGCACTCCGAAGCCTGGACTGGCCTGCAACTGGCTTAGGGCCAAGCACAACATCCAAACCTCACGAAAAGTTGACCAAAGCTGACCAAAGTTGAAGCCTGGACTGGCTTGCTCCGGCATTGCGCCAAGCAAAAAGTCCACATCTGACCAAAAGCTGACCAAACCGATGAAAGGCAAATTCAACGGATTGGACCATACATCAGGCATATGTCTTTATTGCAGATTGAAATTAGAATTAATTCGTTTTGCGTGCCGTCATGGTCCTCCATTCTGTTCATAAGTATTGTTTATCGACATAGCAGACACATCATGGGAAGACATGCTTTTGCAGAGCATTCATCCAAATATACAGAATTTGAATGCAATAGGAGGAGTAGTATGACGAAACATTGTTCAGAGATTTGCTTGTATCCCCTTGCTGAGGCACCGCATTAATATCTAATTTGACCCTCGTACAGAAACATATGACTTCAATGGGTTTTCCTTGCAATCAATTGCGCATATGTGATATGCTATTTCATACAGCTCATCACCATTTGCAAAAAATGGAATGTACAACTATGCAGCACGTGTGCATGTATATGTAAAGATTGTGTTCATGTTCGCTTAAGAGAAGAAAGAAATTCCTGCACTGGCTGGAATGGCTATGGCATCGGGCAAGGAAAAAATCCAAAGTTGATCCGCAGCTGATCCGAAGTAGGTATACCAAAGCTGAAGTCTGGACTGGCTTGCTCCGGCATTGCGTCAAGCAAAAAATCCACATCTGACCGAAAGCTGACCAAATATGTTATTCCCCACCCGGGTAAAAGGCCACAACGACTGATGGACGCCGTGCACCCAATTTTCCCGCATTACTGTCCGCGGTTTGCAATGGTGTGTGTGTGGGGGGGGGGGGGGGGAGCGTGCGCGTGTGTGTGTTCGTGTGTGTGTGTGTGTGTGTGTGTGTGTGTGTGTGTGTGTGTGTGTGTGTGTGTGTGTGTGTGTGTGTTGCCTGAACTCCGGAGCCTGGACTGGCTTGCTATGGCATAGGGCCAAGCAAAACATCCGAATTCGACCCAAAGCTGACCAAAGTTGAAGCCTGGACTGGCTTGCTCCGGCATTGCGCCAAGCAAAAAGTCCACATCTGACCAAAAGCTGACCAAAACGATGAAAGGCAAATTCAACGGATTGGACCATACATCAGGCATATGTCTTTATTGCAGATTGAAATTAGAATTAATTCGTTTTGCTTGTCGTCATGGTCCTCCATTCTGTTCATAAGTATTGTTTATTGACATAGCAGACACATCATGGGAAGACATGGTTTGTAGGGCATTCATCCAAATATACAGAATTTGAATGCAATAGGAGGAGATGGCTGCCAACACAGTCGAGAAAATGAAATTTATCAGCTGACATATTTACTCGGGCTGAAAGGCCGGGATTGCCTTGGGGCTGTGTCCCACACAGTCACCGGAAAATCCTAGAACATCGTACATCGTCCTCAGCTGTCTTTGCCCTTGGGAAAGGCACGCAGTCTGTTGTAGTATTAGTAGTTTTGCCGTTTCAGCCCGGTAAACACTACTGTACACCTTATTCCCTGCCCGGGTCAAAAGGCCGCAACTCCTGGACGTCGTGCACCCAGTAGTCCCGCATTAGTGCACGCGGTTTGCAGTGGTGTGTGTGTGTTGCCTGCACTCCGAAGCCTGGACTGGCCTGCAACTGGCTTAGGGCCAAGCACAAAATCCAAACCTCACGAAAAGTTGACCAAAGCTGACCAAAGTTGAAGCCTGGACTGGCTTGCTCCGGCATTGCGCCAAGCAAAAAGTCCACATCTGACCAAAAGCTGACCAAAACGATGAAAGGCAAATTCAACGGATTGGACCATACATCAGGCATATGTCTTTATTGCAGATTGAAATTAGAATTAATTCGTTTTGCTTGTCGTCATGGTCCTCCATTCTGTTCATAAGTATTGTTTATTGACATAGCAGACACATCATGGGAAGACATGGTTTGTAGGGCATTCATCCAAATATACAGAATTTGAATGCAATAGGAGGAGATGGCTGCCAACACAGTCGAGAAAATGAAATTTATCAGCTGACATATTTACTCGGGCTGAAAGGCCGGGATTGCCTTGGGGCTGTGTCCCACACAGTCACCGGAAAATCCTAGAACATCGTACATCGTCCTCAGCTGTGTTTGCCCTTGGGAAAGGCACGCAGTCTGTTGTAGTATTAGTAGTTTTGCCGTTTCAGACCGGTAAACACTACTGTACACCTTATTCCCTGCCCGGGTCAAAAGGCCGCAACTCCTGGACGTCGTGCACCCAGTAGTCCCGCATTAGTGCACGCGGTTTGCAGTGGTGTGTGTGTGTTGCTTGCACTCCGAAGCCTGGACTGGCCTGCAACTGGCTTAGGGCCAAGCACAACATCCAAACCTCACGAAAAGTTGACCAAAGCTGACCAAAGTTGAAGCCTGGACTGGCTTGCTCCGGCATTGCGCCAAGCAAAAAGTCCACATCTGACCAAAAGCTGACCAAAACGATGAAAGGCAAATTCAACGGATTGGACCATACATCAGGCATATGTCTTTATTGCAGATTGAAATTAGAATTAATTCGTTTTGCTTGTCGTCATGGTCCTCCATTCTGTTCATAAGTATTGTTTATTGACATAGCAGGACACATCATGGGAAGACATGGTTGTAGGGCATTCATCCAAATATACAGAATTTGAATGCAATAGGAGGAGATGGCTGCCAACACAGTCGAGAAAATGAAATTTATCAGCTGACATATTTACTCGGGCTGAAAGGCCGGGATTGCCTTGGGGCTGTGTCCCACACAGTCACCGGAAAATCCTAGAACATCGTACATCGTCCTCAGCTGTGTTTGCCCTTGGGAAAGGCACGCAGTCTGTTGTAGTATTAGTAGTTTTGCCGTTTCAGCCCGGTAAACACTACTGTACACCTTATTCCCTGCCCGGGTCAAAAGGCCGCAACTCCTGGACGTCGTGCACCCAGTAGTCCCGCATTAGTGCACGCGGTTTGCAGTGGTGTGTGTGTGTTGCCTGCACTCCGAAGCCTGGACTGGCCTGCAACTGGCTTAGGGCCAAGCACAAAATCCAAACCTCACGAAAAGTTGACCAAAGCTGACCAAAGTTTGAAGCCTGGACTGGCTTGCTCCGGCATTGCGCCAAGCAAAAAGTCCACATCTGACCAAAAGCTGACCAAAACGATGAAAAGCAAATTCAACGGATTGGACCATACATCAGGCATATGTCTTTATTGCAGATTGAAATTAGAATTAATTCGTTTTGCTTGTCGTCATGGTCCTCCATTCTGTTCATAAGTATTGTTTATTGACATAGGCAGACACATCATGGGAAGACATGGTTTGTAGGGCATTCATCCAAATATACAGAATTTGAATGCAATAGGAGGAGATGGCTGCCAACACAGTCGAGAAAATGAAATTTATCAGCTGACATATTTACTCGGGCTGAAAGGCCGGGATTGCCTTGGGCTGTGTCCCACACAGTCCACCGGAAAATCCTTAGAACATCGTACATCGTCCTCAGCTGTCTTTGCCCTTGGGAAAGGCACGCAGTCTGTTGTAGTATTAGTAGTTTTTGCCGTTTCAGCCCCGGTAAACACTACTGTACACCTTATTCCCTGCCCGGGTCAAAGGCCGCAACTCCTGGACGTCGTGCACCCAGTAGTCCCCGCATTAGTGCACGCGGTTTGCAGTGGTGTGGTGTGTGTTGCCTGCACTCCGAAGCCTGGACTGGCCTGCAACTGGCTTAGGGCCAAGCACACATCCAAACCTCACCGAAAAGTTGACCAAAGCTTGACCAAAGTTGAAGCCTGGACTGGCTTGCTCCGGCATTGCGCCAAGCAAAAAGTCCCACATCTGACCAAAAGCTGACCCAAACCAGATGAAAGGCAAATTCAACGGATTGGACCATACATCAGGCATATGTCTTTATTGCAGATTGAATATAGAATTAATTCGTTTTGCGTGCCGTCATGGTCCTCCATTCTGTTCATAAGTATTGTTTATCGACATTAGCAGACACATCATGGGAAGACATGCTTTGCAGAGCATTCATCCAAATATACAGAATTTGAATGCAATAGGAGGAGTAGTATGACGAAACATTGTTCAGAGATTTGCTTGTATCCCCCTTGCTGAGGCACCGCATTAATATCTAATTTGACCCTCGTACAGAAACATATGACTTCAATGGGTTTTCCTTGCAATCAAATTGCGCATATGTGATATGCTATTTCATACAGCTCATCACCATTTGCAAAAAATGGAATGTACAACTATGCAGCACGTGTGCATGTATATGTAAAGATTGTGTTCATGTTCGCTTAAGAGAAGAAAGAAATTCCTGCACTGGCTGGAATGGCTATGGCATCGGGCAAGGAAAAAATCCAAAGTTGATCCGCAGCTGATCCGAAGTAGGTATACCAAAGCTGAAGTCTGGACTGGCTTGCTCCGGCATTGCGTCAAGCAAAAAATCCACATCTGACCGAAAGCTGACCAAATATGTTATTCCCCACCCGGGTAAAAGGCCACAACGACTGATGGACGCCGTGCACCCAATTTTCCCGCATTACTGTCCGCGGTTTGCAATGGTGTGGTGTGGGGGGGGGGGGGGGGGGGAGCGTGCGCGTGTGTGTGTTCGTGTGTGTGTGTGTGTTGTGTGTGTGTGTGTGTGTGTGTGTGTGTGTGGTGTGTGTGTGTGTGTGTTGTGTTGCCTGAACTCCGGAGCCTGGACTGGCTTGCTATGGCATAGGGCCAAGCAAAACATCCGAATTCGGACCCAAAGCTGACCAAAGTTGAAGCCTGGACTGGCTTGCTCCGGGCATTGCGCCAAGCAAAAAGTCCACATCTGACCAAAAGCTGACCAAAACGATGAAAGGCAAATTCAACGGATTGGACCATACATCAGGCATATGTCTTTATTGCAGATTGAAATTAGAATTAATTCGTTTTTGCTTGTCGTCATGGTCCCTCCATTCTGTTCATAAGTATTGTTTATTGACATAGCAGACACATCATGGGAAGACATGGTTTGTAGGGCCATTCATCCAAATATACAGAATTTGAATGCAATAGGAGGAGATGGCTGCCAACACAGTCGAGAAAATGAAATTTATCAGCTGACATATTTACTCCGGGCTGAAAGGCCGGGATTGCCTTGGGGCTGTGTCCCACACAGTCACCGGAAAATCCTAGAACATCGTACATCGTCCTCAGCTGTCTTTGCCCTTGGGAAAGGCACGCAGTCTGTTGTAGTATTAGTAGTTTTGGCCGTTTCAGCCCGGTAAACACTACTGTACACCTTATTCCCTGCCCGGGTCAAAAGGCCGCAACTCCTGGACGTCGTGCACCCAGTAGTCCCGCATTAGTGCACGCGGTTTGCAGTGGTGTGTGTGTGTTGCCTGCACTCCGAAGCCTGGACTGGCCTGCAACTGGCTTAGGGCCAAGCACAAAATCCAAACCTCACGAAAAGTTGACCAAAGCTGACCAAAGTTGAAGCCTGGACTGGCTTGCTCCGGCATTGCGCCAAGCAAAAAGTCCACATCTGACCAAAAGCTGACCAAAACGATGAAAGGCAAATTCAACGGATTGGACCATACATCAGGCATATGTCTTTATTGCAGATTGAAATTAGAATTAATTCGTTTTGCTTGTCGTCATGGTCCTCCATTCTGTTCATAAGTATTGTTTATTGACCATAGCAGACACATCATGGGAAGACATGGTTTGTAGGGCAATTCATCCAAATATACAGAATTTGAATGCAATAGGAGGAGATGGCTGCCAACACAGTCCGAGAAAATGAAATTTATCAGCTGACATATTTTACTCGGGCTGAAAGGCCGGGATTGGCCTTGGGGCTGTGTCCCACACAGTCACCTGGAAAATCCTAAGAACATCGTACATCGTCCTCAGCTGTGTTTGCCCTTGGGAAAGGCACGCAGTCTGTTGTAGTATTAGTAGTTTTGCCGTTTCAGACCGGTAAACACTACTGTACACCTTATTCCCTGCCCGGGTCAAAAGGCCGCAACTCCTGGACGTCGTGCACCCAGTAGTCCCGCATTAGTGCACGCGGTTTGCAGTGGTGTGTGTGTGTTGCTTTGCACTCCGAAGCCTGGACTGGCCTGCAACTGGCTTAGGGCCAAGCACAACATCCAAACCTCACGAAAAGTTGACCAAAGCTGACCAAAGTTGAAGCCTGGACTGGCTTGCTCCGGCATTGCGCCAAGCAAAAAGGTCCACATCTGACCAAAAGCTGACCAATAACGATGAAAGGCAAATTCAACGGATTGGACCATACATCAGGCATATGTCTTTATTGCAGATTGAAATTAGAATTAATTTCGTTTTGCTTGTCGTCATGGTCCTCCATTCTGTTCATAAGTTATTGTTTATTGACATAGCAGACACATCATGGGAAGACATGGTTTGTAGGGCATTTCATCCAAATATACAGAATTTGAATGCAATAGGAGGAGATGGCTGCCAACACAGTCGAGAAAATGAAATTTATCAGCTGACAATATTTACTCGGGCTGAAAGGCCGGGATTGCCTTGGGGCTGTGTCCCACACAGTCACCGGAAAAATCCTAGAACATGTACATCGTCCTCAGCTGTGTTTGCCCTTGGGAAAGGCACGCAGTCTGTTGTAGTATTAGTAGTTTTGCCGTTTCAGCCCGGTAAAACACTACTGTACACCTTATTCCCTGCCCGGTCAAAAGGCGCAACTCCTGGACGTCGTGCACCCAGTAGTCCCGCATTAGTGCACGCGGTTTGCAGTGGTGTGTGTGTGTTTGCTTGCACTCCGAAGCCTGGACTGGCCTGCAACTGGCTTAGGGCCAAGCAAAAAATCCAAACCTCACGAAAAAGTTGACCAAAGCTGACCAAAGTTGAAGCCTGGACTGGCTTGCTCCGGCATTGCGCCAAGCAAAAAGTCCACATCTGACCAAAAGCTGACCAAAACGATGAAAAGCAATTCAACGGATTGGACCATACATCAGGCATATGTCTTTATTGCAGATTGAAATTAGAATTAATTCGTTTTGCTTGTCGTCATGGTCCCTCCATTCTGTTCATAAGTATTGTTTATTGACATAGCAGACACATCATGGGAAGACATGGTTTGTAGGGCATTCATCCAAATATACAGAATTTGAATGCAATAGGAGGAGATGGCTGCCAACACAGTCGAGAAAATGAAATTTATCAGCTGACATATTTACTCGGGCTGAAAGGCCGGGATTGCCTTGGGGCTGTGTCCCCACACAGTTACCGGAAAATCCTAGAACATCGTACATCGTCCCTCAGCTGTGTTTGCCTTGGGAAAGGCACGCAGTCTGTTGTAGTATTAGTAGTTTTGCCGTTTCAGCCCGGTAAACACTACTGTACACCTTATTCCTGCCCGGGTCAAAAGGCCGCAACTCCTGGACGTCGTGCACCCAGTAGTCCCGCATTAGTGCACGCGGTTTGCCAGTGGTGTGTGTGTGTTGCCTGCACTCCGAAGCCTGGACTGGCCTGCAACTGGCTTAGGGCCAAGCACAAAATCCAAACCTCACGAAAAGTTGACCAAAGCTGACCAAAGTTGAAGCCTGGACTGGCTTGCTCCGGCATTGCGCCAAGCAAAAAGTCCACATCTGACCAAAAGCTGACCAAAACGATGAAAAGCAATTCAACGGATTGGACCATACATCAGGCATATGTCTTTATTGCAGATTGAAATTAGAATTAATTCGTTTTGCTTGTCGTCATGGTCCTCCATTCTGTTCATAAGTATTGTTTATTGACATAGCAGACACATCATGGGAAGACATGGTTTGTAGGGCATTCATCCAAATATACAGAATTTGAATGCAATAGGAGGAGATGGCTGCCAACACAGTCGAGAAAATGAAATTTATCAGCTGACATATTTACTCGGGCTGAAAGGCCGGGATTGCCTTGGGGCTGTGTCCCACACAGTCACCGGAAAATCCTAGAACATCGTACATCGTCCTCAGCTGTGTTTGCCCTTGGGAAAGGCACGCAGTCTGTTGTAGTATTAGTAGTTTTGCCGTTTCAGCCCGGTAAACACTACTGTACACCTTATTCCCTGCCCGGGTCAAAAGGCCGCAACTCCTGGACGTCGTGCACCCAGTAGTCCCGCATTAGTGCACGCGGTTTGCAGTGGTGTGTGTGTGTGTTGCCTGCACTCCGAAGCCTGGACTGGCCCTGCAACTGGCTTAGGGCCAAGCACAAAATCCAAACCTCACGAAAAGTTGACCAAAGCTGACCAAAGTTGAAGCCTGGACTGGCTTGCTCCGGCATTGCGCCAAGCAAAAAGTCCACATCTGACCAAAAAGCTGACCAAAACCGATGAAAGGCAAATTCAACGGATTGGACCATACATCAGGCATATGTCTTTATTGCAGATTGAAATTAGAATTAATTCGTTTTGCGTGCCGTCATGGTCCTCCATTCTGTTCATAAGTATTGTTTATCGACATAGCAGACACATCATGGGAAGACATGCTTTGCAGAGCATTCATCCAAATATACAGAATTTGAATGCAATAGGAGGAGTAGTATGACGAAACATTGTTCAGAGATTTGCTTGTATCCCCTTGCTGAGGCACCGCATTAATATCTAATTTGACCCTCGTACAGAAACATATGACTTCAATGGGTTTTCCTTGCAATCAATTGCGCATATGTGATATGCTATTTCATACAGCTCATCACCATTTGCAAAAAAATGGAATGTACAACTATGCAGCACGTGTGCATGTATATGTAAAGATTGTGTTCATGTTCGCTTAAGAGAAGAAAGAAATTCCTGCACTGGCTGGAATGGCTATGGCATCGGGCAAGGAAAAAATCCAAAGTTGATCCGCAGCTGATCCGAAGTAGGTATACCAAAGCTGAAGTCTGGACTGGCTTGCTCCGGCATTGCGTCAAGCAAAAAATCCACATCTGACCGAAAGCTGACCAAATATGTTATTCCCCACCCGGGTAAAAGGCCACAACGACTGATGGACGCCGTGCACCCAATTTTCCCGCATTACTGTCCGCGGTTTGCAATGGTGTGTGTGTGGGGGGGGAGGGGGGGGGAGCGTGCGCGTGTGTGTGTGTGTGTGTGTGTGTGTGTGTGTGTGTGTGTGTGTGTGTTGCCTGAACTCCGGAGCCTGGACTGGCTTGCTATGGCATAGGGCCAAGCAAAACATCCGAATTCGACCCAAAGCTGACCAAAGTTGAAGCCTGGACTGGCTTGCTCCGGCATTGCGCCAAGCAAAAAGTCCACATCTGACCAAAAGCTGACCAAAACGATGAAAAGCAAATTCAACGGATTGGACCATACATCAGGCATATGTCTTTATTGCAGATTGAAATTAGAATTAATTCGTTTTGCTTGTCGTCATGGTCCTCCATTCTGTTCATAAGTATTGTTTATTGACATAGCAGACACATCATGGGAAGACATGGTTTGTAGGGCATTCATCCAAATATACAGAATTTGAATGCAATAGGAGGAGATGGCTGCCAACACAGTCGAGAAAATGAAATTTATCAGCTGACATATTTACTCGGGCTGAAAGGCCGGGATTGCCTTGGGGCTGTGTCCCACACAGTCACCGGAAAATCCTAGAACATCGTACATCGTCCTCAGCTGTGTTTGCCCTTGGGAAAGGCACGCAGTCTGTTGTAGTATTAGTAGTTTTGCCGTTTCAGCCCGGTAAACACTACTGTACACCTTATTCCCTGCCCGGGTCAAAAGGCCGCAACTCCTGGACGTCGTGCACCCAGTAGTCCCGCATTAGTGCACGCGGTTTGCAGTGGTGTGTGTGTGTGTGTTGCCTGCACTCCGAAGCCTGGACTGGCCTGCAACTGGCTTAGGGCCAAGCACAACATCCAAACCTCACGAAAAGTTGACCAAAGCTGACCAAAGTTGAAGCCTGGACTGGCTTGCTCCGGCATTGCGCCAAGCAAAAAGTCCACATCTGACCAAAAGCTGACCAAAACCGATGAAAGGCAAATTCAACGGATTGGACCCATACATCAGGCATATGTCTTTATTGCAGATTGAAATTAGAATTAATTCGTTTTGCGTGCCGTCATGGTCCTCCATTCTGTTCATAAGTATTGTTTATCGACATAGCAGACACATCATGGGAAGACATGGTTTGTAGGGCATTCATCCAAATATACAGAATTTGAATGCAATAGGAGGAGTAGTATGACGAAACATTGTTCAGAGATTTGCTTGTATCCCCTTGCTGAGGCACCGCATTAATATCTAATTTGACCCTCGTACAGAAACATATGAATTCAATGGGTTTTCCTTGCAATCAATTGCGCATATGTGATATGCTATTTCATACAGCTCATCACCATTTGCAAAAAATGGAATGTACAACTATGCAGCACGTGTGCATGTATATGTAAAGATTGTGTTCATGTTCGCTTAAGAGAAGAAAGAAATTCCTGCACTGGCTGGAATGGCTATGGCATCGGGCAAGGAAAAAATCCAAAGTTGATCCGCAGCTGATCCGAAGTAGGTATACCAAAGCTGAAGTCTGGACTGGCTTGCTCCGGCATTGCGTCAAGCAAAAAATCCACATCTGACCGAAAGCTGACCAAATATGTTATTCCCCACCCGGGTAAAAGGCCACAACGACTGATGGACGCCGTGCACCCAATTTTCCCGCATTACTGTCCGCGGTTTGCAATGGTGTGTGTGTGGGGGGGGGGGGGGGGAGCGTGCGCGTGTGTGTGTTCGTGTGTGTGTGTGTGTGTGTGTGTGTGTGTGTGTGTGTGTGTGTGTGTGTGTGTGTGTGTGTGTGTTGCCTGAACTCCGGAGCCTGGACTGGCTTGCTATGGCATAGGGCCAAGCAAAACATCCGAATTCGACCCAAAGCTGACCAAAGTTGAAGCCTGGACTGGCTTGCTCCGGCATTGCGCCAAGCAAAAAGTCCACATCTGACCAAAAGCTGACCAAAACGATGAAAGGCAAATTCAACGGATTGGACCATACATCAGGCATATGTCTTTATTGCAGATTGAAATTAGAATTAATTCGTTTTGCTTGTCGTCATGGTCCTCCATTCTGTTCATAAGTATTGTTTATTGACATAGCAGACACATCATGGGAAGACATGGTTTGTAGGGCATTCATCCAAATATACAGAATTTGAATGCAATAGGAGGAGATGGCTGCCAACACAGTCGAGAAAATGAAATTTATCAGCTGACATATTTACTCGGGCTGAAAGGCCGGGATTGCCTTGGGGCTGTGTCCCACACAGTCACCGGAAAATCCTAGAACATCGTACATCGTCCTCAGCTGTCTTTGCCCTTGGGAAAGGCACGCAGTCTGTTGTAGTATTAGTAGTTTTGCCGTTTCAGCCCGGTAAACACTACTGTACACCTTATTCCCTGCCCGGGTCAAAAGGCCGCAACTCCTGGACGTCGTGCACCCAGTAGTCCCGCATTAGTGCACGCGGTTTGCAGTGGTGTGTGTGTGTTGCTTGCACTCCGAAGCCTGGACTGGCCTGCAACTGGCTTAGGGCCAAGCACAAAATCCAAACCTCACGAAAAGTTGACCAAAGCTGACCAAAGTTGAAGCCTGGACTGGCTTGCTCCGGCATTGCGCCAAGCAAAAAGTCCACATCTGACCAAAAGCTGACCAAAACGATGAAAGGCAAATTCAACGGATTGGACCATACATCAGGCATATGTCTTTATTGCAGATTGAAATTAGAATTAATTCGTTTTGCTTGTCGTCATGGTCCTCCATTCTGTTCATAAGTATTGTTTATTGACATAGCAGACACATCATGGGAAGACATGGTTTGTAGGGCATTCATCCAAATATACAGAATTTGAATGCAATAGGAGGAGATGGCTGCCAACACAGTCGAGAAAATGAAATTTATCAGCTGACATATTTACTCGGGCTGAAAGGCCGGGATTGCCTTGGGGCTGTGTCCCACACAGTCACCGGAAAATCCTAGAACATCGTACATCGTCCTCAGCTGTCTTTGCCCTTGGGAAAGGCACGCAGTCTGTTGTAGTATTAGTAGTTTTGCCGTTTCAGCCCGGTAAACACTACTGTACACCTTATTCCCTGCCCGGGTCAAAAGGCCGCAACTCCTGGACGTCGTGCACCCAGTAGTCCCGCATTAGTGCACGCGGTTTGCAGTGGTGTGTGTGTGTTGCCTGCACTCCGAAGCCTGGACTGGCCTGCAACTGGCTTAGGGCCAAGCACAAAATCCAAACCTCACGAAAAGTTGACCAAAGCTGACCAAAGTTGAAGCCTGGACTGGCTTGCTCCGGCATTGCGCCAAGCAAAAAGTCCACATCTGACCAAAAGCTGACCAAAACGATGAAAGGCAAATTCAACGGATTGGACCATACATCAGGCATATGTCTTTATTGCAGATTGAAATTAGAATTAATTCGTTTTGCTTGTCGTCATGGTCCTCCATTCTGTTCATAAGTATTGTTTATTGACATAGCAGACACATCATGGGAAGACATGGTTTGTAGGGCATTCATCCAAATATACAGAATTTGAATGCAATAGGAGGAGATGGCTGCCAACACAGTCGAGAAAATGAAATTTATCAGCTGACATATTTACTCGGGCTGAAAGGCCGGGATTGCCTTGGGGCTGTGTCCCACACAGTCACCGGAAAATCCTAGAACATCGTACATCGTCCTCAGCTGTCTTTGCCCTTGGGAAAGGCACGCAGTCTGTTGTAGTATTAGTAGTTTTGCCGTTTCAGACCGGTAAACACTACTGTACACCTTATTCCCTGCCCGGGTCAAAAGGCCGCAACTCCTGGACGTCGTGCACCCAGTAGTCCCGCATTAGTGCACGCGGTTTGCAGTGGTGTGTGTGTGTTGCTTGCACTCCGAAGCCTGGACTGGCCTGCAACTGGCTTAGGGCCAAGCACAACATCCAAACCTCACGAAAAGTTGACCAAAGCTGACCAAAGTTGAAGCCTGGACTGGCTTGCTCCGGCATTGCGCCAAGCAAAAAGTCCACATCTGACCAAAAGCTGACCAAAACGATGAAAGGCAAATTCAACGGATTGGACCATACATCAGGCATATGTCTTTATTGCAGATTGAAATTAGAATTAATTCGTTTTGCTTGTCGTCATGGTCCTCCATTCTGTTCATAAGTATTGTTTATTGACATAGCAGACACATCATGGGAAGACATGGTTTGTAGGGCATTCATCCAAATATACAGAATTTGAATGCAATAGGAGGAGATGGCTGCCAACACAGTCGAGAAAATGAAATTTATCAGCTGACATATTTACTCGGGCTGAAAGGCCGGGATTGCCTTGGGGCTGTGTCCCACACAGTTACCGGAAAATCCTAGAACATCGTACATCGTCCTCAGCTGTGTTTGCCCTTGGGAAAGGCACGCAGTCTGTTGTAGTATTAGTAGTTTTGCCGTTTCAGCCCGGTAAACACTACTGTACACCTTATTCCCTGCCCGGGTCAAAAGGCCGCAACTCCTGGACGTCGTGCACCCAGTAGTCCCGCATTAGTGCACGCGGTTTGCAGTGGTGTGTGTGTGTTGCCTGCACTCCGAAGCCTGGACTGGCCTGCAACTGGCTTAGGGCCAAGCACAAAATCCAAACCTCACGAAAAGTTGACCAAAGCTGACCAAAGTTGAAGCCTGGACTGGCTTGCTCCGGCATTGCGCCAAGCAAAAAGTCCACATCTGACCAAAAGCTGACCAAAACGATGAAAAGCAAATTCAACGGATTGGACCATACATCAGGCATATGTCTTTATTGCAGATTGAAATTAGAATTAATTCGTTTTGCTTGTCGTCATGGTCCTCCATTCTGTTCATAAGTATTGTTTATTGACATAGCAGACACATCATGGGAAGACATGGTTTGTAGGGCATTCATCCAAATATACAGAATTTGAATGCAATAGGAGGAGATGGCTGCCAACACAGTCGAGAAAATGAAATTTATCAGCTGACATATTTACTCGGGCTGAAAGGCCGGGATTGCCTTGGGGCTGTGTCCCACACAGTCACCGGAAAATCCTAGAACATCGTACATCGTCCTCAGCTGTCTTTGCCCTTGGGAAAGGCACGCAGTCTGTTGTAGTATTAGTAGTTTTGCCGTTTCAGCCCGGTAAACACTACTGTACACCTTATTCCCTGCCCGGGTCAAAAGGCCGCAACTCCTGGACGTCGTGCACCCAGTAGTCCCGCATTAGTGCACGCGGTTTGCAGTGGTGTGTGTGTGTGTTGCCTGCACTCCGAAGCCTGGACTGGCCTGCAACTGGCTTAGGGCCAAGCACAACATCCAAACCTCACGAAAAGTTGACCAAAGCTGACCAAAGTTGAAGCCTGGACTGGCTTGCTCCGGCATTGCGCCAAGCAAAAAGTCCACATCTGACCAAAAGCTGACCAAACCGATGAAAGGCAAATTCAACGGATTGGACCATACATCAGGCATATGTCTTTATTGCAGATTGAAATTAGAATTAATTCGTTTTGCGTGCCGTCATGGTCCTCCATTCTGTTCATAAGTATTGTTTATCGACATAGCAGACACATCATGGGAAGACATGCTTTGCAGAGCATTCATCCAAATATACAGAATTTGAATGCAATAGGAGGAGTAGTATGACGAAAACATTGTTCAGAGATTTGCTTGTATCCCCTTGCTGAGGCACCGCATTAATATCTAATTTGACCCTCGTACAGAAACATATGACTTCAATGGGTTTTCCTTGCAATCAATTGCGCATATGTGATATGCTATTTCATACAGCTCATCACCATTTGCAAAAAATGGAATGTACAACTATGCAGCACGTGTGCATGTATATGTAAAGATTGTGTTCATGTTCGCTTAAGAGAAGAAAGAAATTCCTGCACTGGCTGGAATGGCTATGGCATCGGGCAAGGAAAAAATCCAAAGTTGATCCGCAGCTGATCCGAAGTAGGTATACCAAAGCTGAAGTCTGGACTGGCTTGCTCCGGCATTGCGTCAAGCAAAAAATCCACATCTGACCGAAAGCTGACCAAATATGTTATTCCCCACCCGGGTAAAAGGCCACAACGACTGATGGACGCCGTGCACCCAATTTTCCCGCATTACTGTCCGCGGTTTGCAATGGTGTGTGTGTGGGGGGGGGGGGGGGGGAGCGTGCGCGTGTGTGTGTTCGTGTGTGTGTGTGTGTGTGTGTGTGTGTGTGTGTGTGTGTGTGTGTGTGTGTGTGTGTGTGTGTGTGTGTTGCCTGAACTCCGGAGCCTGGACTGGCTTGCTATGGCATAGGGCCAAGCAAAACATCCGAATTCGACCCAAAGCTGACCAAAGTTGAAGCCTGGACTGGCTTGCTCCGGCATTGCGCCAAGCAAAAAGTCCACATCTGACCAAAAGCTGACCAAAACGATGAAAGGCAAATTCAACGGATTGGACCATACATCAGGCATATGTCTTTATTGCAGATTGAAATTAGAATTAATTCGTTTTGCTTGTCGTCATGGTCCTCCATTCTGTTCATAAGTATTGTTTATTGACATAGCAGACACATCATGGAAGACATGGTTTGTAGGGCATTCATCCAAATATACAGAATTTGAATGCAATAGGAGGAGATGGCTGCCAACACAGTCGAGAAAATGAAATTTATCAGCTGACATATTTACTCGGGCTGAAAGGCCGGGATTGCCTTGGGGCTGTGTCCCACACAGTTACCGGAAAATCCTAGAACATCGTACATCGTCCTCAGCTGTGTTTGCCCTTGGGAAAGGCACGCAGTCTGTTGTAGTATTAGTAGTTTTGCCGTTTCAGCCCGGTAAACACTACTGTACACCTTATTCCCTGCCCGGGTCAAAAGGCCGCAACTCCTGGACGTCGTGCACCCAGTAGTCCCGCATTAGTGCACGCGGTTTGCAGTGGTGTGTGTGTGTTGCCTGCACTCCGAAGCCTGGACTGGCCTGCAACTGGCTTAGGGCCAAGCACAAAATCCAAACCTCACGAAAAGTTGACCAAAGCTGACCAAAGTTGAAGCCTGGACTGGCTTGCTCCGGCATTGCGCCAAGCAAAAAGTCCACATCTGACCAAAAGCTGACCAAACCGATGAAAGGCAAATTCAACGGATTGGACCATACATCAGGCATATGTCTTTATTGCAGATTGAAATTAGAATTAATTCGTTTTGCGTGCCGTCATGGTCCTCCATTCTGTTCATAAGTATTGTTTATCGACATAGCAGACACATCATGGGAAGACATGCTTTGCAGAGCATTCATCCAAATATACAGAATTTGAATGCAATAGGAGGAGTAGTATGACGAAACATTGTTCAGAGATTTGCTTGTATCCCCTTGCTGAGGCACCGCATTAATATCTAATTTGACCCTCGTACAGAAACATATGACTTCAATGGGTTTTCCTTGCAATCAATTGCGCATATGTGATATGCTATTTCATACAGCTCATCACCATTTGCAAAAAATGGAATGTACAACTATGCAGCACGTGTGCATGTATATGTAAAGATTGTGTTCATGTTCGCTTAAGAGAAGAAAGAAATTCCTGCACTGGCTGGAATGGCTATGGCATCGGGCAAGGAAAAAATCCAAAGTTGATCCGCAGCTGATCCGAAGTAGGTATACCAAAGCTGAAGTCTGGACTGGCTTGCTCCGGCATTGCGTCAAGCAAAAAATCCACATCTGACCGAAAGCTGACCAAATATGTTATTCCCCACCCGGGTAAAAGGCCACAACGACTGATGGACGCCGTGCACCCAATTTTCCCGCATTACTGTCCGCGGTTTGCAATGGTGTGTGTGTGGGGGGGGGGGGGGGGGAGCGTGCGCGTGTGTGTGTTCGTGTGTGTGTGTGTGTGTGTGTGTGTGTGTGTGTGTGTGTGTGTGTGTGTGTGTGTGTGTTGCCTGAACTCCGGAGCCTGGACTGGCTTGCTATGGCATAGGGCCAAGCAAAACATCCGAATTCGACCCAAAGCTGACCAAAGTTGAAGCCTGGACTGGCTTGCTCCGGCATTGCGCCAAGCAAAAAGTCCACATCTGACCAAAAGCTGACCAAAACGATGAAAGGCAAATTCAACGGATTGGACCATACATCAGGCATATGTCTTTATTGCAGATTGAAATTAGAATTAATTCGTTTTTGCTTGTCGTCATGGTCCTCCATTCTGTTCATAAGTATTGTTTATTGACATAGCAGACACATCATGGGAAGACATGGTTTGTAGGGCATTCATCCAAATATACAGAATTTGAATGCAATAGGAGGAGATGGCTTGCCAACACAGTCGAGAAAATGAAATTTATCAGCTGACATATTTACTCGGGCTGAAAGGCCGGGATTGCCTTGGGGCTGTGTCCCACACAGTCACCGGAAAATCTAGAACATCGTACATCGTCCTCAGCTGTCTTTGCCCTTGGGAAAGGCACGCAGTCTGTTGTAGTATTAGTAGTTTTGCCGTTTCAGCCCGGTAAACACTACTGTACACCTTATTCCCTGCCCGGGTCAAAAGGCCGCAACTCCTGGACGTCGTGCACCCAGTAGTCCCGCATTAGTGCACGCGGTTTGCAGTGGTGTGTGTGTGTTGCCTGCACTCCGAAGCCTGGACTGGCCTGCAACTGGCTTAGGGCCAAGCACAAAATCCAAACCTCACGAAAAGTTGACCAAAGCTGACCAAAGTTGAAGCCTGGACTGGCTTGCTCCGGCATTGCGCCAAGCAAAAAGTCCACATCTGACCAAAAGCTGACCAAAACGATGAAAGGCAAATTCAACGGATTGGACCATACATCAGGCATATGTCTTTATTGCAGATTGAAATTAGAATTAATTCGTTTTGCTTGTCGTCATGGTCCTCCATTCTGTTCATAAGTATTGTTTATTGACATAGCAGACACATCATGGGAAGACATGGTTTGTAGGGCATTCATCCAAATATACAGAATTTGAATGCAATAGGAGGAGATGGCTGCCAACACAGTCGAGAAAATGAAATTTATCAGCTGACATATTTACTCGGGCTGAAAGGCCGGGATTGCCTTGGGCTGTGTCCCACACAGTCACCGGAAAATCCTAGAACATCGTACATCGTCCTCAGCTGTCTTTGCCCTTGGGAAAGGCACGCAGTCTGTTGTAGTATTAGTAGTTTTGCCGTTTCAGCCCGGTAAACACTACTGTACACCTTATTCCCTGCCCGGGTCAAAAGGCCGCAACTCCTGGACGTCGTGCACCCAGTAGTCCCGCATTAGTGCACGCGGTTTGCAGTGGTGTGTGTGTGTTGCCTGCACTCCGAAGCCTGGACTGGCCTGCAACTGGCTTAGGGCCAAGCACAACAATCCAAACCTCACGAAAAGTTGACCAAAGCTGACCAAAGTTGAAGCCTGGACTGGCTTGCTCCGGCATTGCGCCAAGCAAAAAGTCCACATCTGACCAAAAGCTGACCAAAACGATGAAAGGCAAATTCAACGGATTGGACCATACATCAGGCATATGTCTTTATTGCAGATTGAAATTAGAATTAATTCGTTTTGCTTGTCGTCATGGTCCTCCATTCTGTTCATAAGTATTGTTTATTGACATAGCAGACACATCATGGGAAGACATGGTTTGTAGGGCATTCATCCAAATATACAGAATTTGAATGCAATAGGAGGAGATGGCTGCCAACACAGTCGAGAAAATGAAAATTTATCAGCTGACATATTTACTCGGGCTGAAAGGCCGGGATTGCCTTGGGGCTGTGTCCCACACAGTCACCGGAAAATCCTAGAACATCGTACATCGTCCTCAGCTGTGTTTGCCCTTGGGAAAGGCACGCAGTCTGTTGTAGTATTAGTAGTTTTGCCGTTTCAGCCCGGTAAACACTACTGTACACCTTATTCCCTGCCCGGGTCAAAAGGCCGCAACTCCTGGACGTCGTGCACCCAGTAGTCCCGCATTAGTGCACGCGGTTTGCAGTGGTGTGTGTGTGTTGCCTTGCACTCCGAAGCCTGGACTGGCCTGCAACTGGCTTAGGGCCAAGCAAAAATCCAAACCTCACGAAAAGTTGACCAAAGCTGACCAAAGTTGAAGCCTGGACTGGCTTGCTCCGGCATTGCGCCAAGCAAAAAGTCCACATCTGACCAAAAAGCTGACCAAAACGATGAAAGGCAAATTCAACGGATTGGACCATACATCAGGCATATGTCTTTATTGCAGATTGAAATTAGAATTAATTCGTTTTGCTTGTCGTCATGGTCCTCCATTCTGTTCATAAGTATTGTTTATCGACATAGCAGACACATCATGGAAGACATGCTTTGCAGAGCATTCATCCAAATATACAGAATTTGAATGCAATAGGAGGAGTAGTATGACGAAACATTGTTCAAGTTGTTGTATCCCTTGCTGAGGCACCGCATTAATATCTAATTTGACCCTCGTACAGAAACATATGACTTCAATGGGTTTTCCTTGCAATCAATTGCGCATATGTGATATGCTATTTTTCATTACAGCTCATCACCCATTTGCAAAAAATGGAATGTTACAACTATGCAGCACGTGTGCATGTATATGTAAAGATTGTGTTCATGTTCGCTTAAGAGAAGAAAGAAATTCCTGCACTGGCTGGAATGGCTATGGCATCGGGCAAGGAAAAAATCCAAAGTTGATCCGCAGCTGATTCCGAAGTAGGTATACCAAAGCTGAAGTCTGGAACTGGCTTGCTCCGGCATTGCGTCAAGCAAAAAATCCACATCTGACCGAAAGCTGACCAAATATTGTTATTTCCCCACCCGGGGTAAAAGGCCACACACGACTGATGGACGCCGTGCCACCCAATTTTCCCGCATTACTGTCCGCGGTTTGCAATGGTGTGTGTGTGGGGGGGGGGGGAAGCGTGCGCGTGTGTGTGTTCGTGTGTGTGTGTGTGTGTGTGTGTGTGTGTGGTGTGTGTGTTGCCTGAACCTCGGAGCCTGGACTGGCTTGCTATGGCATAGGGCCAAGCAACAACATCCGAATTTCGACCCAAAGCTGACCAAAGTTGAAGCCTGGGACTGGCTTGCTCCGGCATTTGCGCCAAGCAAAAAGTCCACATCCTGACCAAAGCTTGACCACAAACGATGAAAAGGCAAATTCAACGGATTGGACCATACATCAGGCATATGTCTTTATTGCAGATTGAAATTAGAATTAATTCGTTTTGCTTGTTCGTCATGGTCCTCCATTCTGTTCATAAGTATTGTTTATTGACATAGCAGACACATCATGGGAAGACATGGTTTGTAGGCATTCATCCAAATATACAGAATTTGAATGCAATAGGAGGAGATGGCTGCCAACACAGTCGAGAAAATGAAATTTATCATGACATATTTACTCGGGCTGAAAGGCCGGGATTGCCTTGGGGCTGTGTCCCACACAGTCACCGGAAAATCCTAGAACATCGTACATCGTCCTCAGCTGTCTTTGCCCTTGGGAAAGGCACGCAGTCTGTTGTAGTATTAGTAGTTTTGCCGTTTCAGCCCGGTAAACACTACTGTACACCTTATTCCCTGCCCGGTCAAAAGGCCGCAACTCCTGGACGTCGTGCACCCAGTAGTCCCGCATTAGTGCACGCGGTTTGCAGTGGTGTGTGTGTGTTGCCTGCACTCCGAAGCCTGGACTGGCTGCAACTGGCTTAGGGCCAAGCACAATCCAAACCTCACGAAAAGTTGACCAAAGCTGACCAAAGTTGAAGCCTGGACTGGCTTGCTCCGGCATTGCGCCAAGCAAAAAGTCCACATCTGACCAAAAGCGACCAAAACGATGAAAGGCAAATTCAACGGATTGGACCATACATCAGGCATATGTCTTTATTGCAGATTGAAATTAGAATTAATTCGTTTTGCTTGTCGTCATGGTCCTCATTCTGTTCATAAGTATTGTTTATTGACATAGCAGACACATCATGGGAAGACATGGTTTGTAGGGCATTCATCCAAATATACAGAATTTGAATGCAATAGGAGGAGATGGCTGCCAACACAGTCGAGAAAATGAAATTTATCAGCTGACATATTACTCGGGCTGAAAGGCCGGGATTGCCTTGGGGCTGTGTCCCACACAGTCACCGGAAAATCTAGAACATCGTACATCGTCCTCAGCTGTGTTTGCCCTTGGGAAAGGCACGCAGTCTGTTGTAGTATTAGTAGTTTTGCCGTTTCAGCCCGGTAAACACTACTGTACACCTTATTCCCTGCCCGGGTCAAAAGGCCGCAACTCCTGGACGTCGTGCACCCAGTAGTCCCGCATTAGTGCGGTTTGCAGTGGTGTGTGTGTGTTGCTGCACTCCGAAGCCTGGACTGGCCTGCAACTGGCTTAGGGCCAAGCAAAAATCCAAACCTCACGAAAAGTTGACCAAAGCTGACCAAAGTTGAAGCCTGGACTGGCTTGCTCCGGCATTGCGCCAAGCAAAAATCCACATCTGACCAAAGCTGACCAAAACGATGAAAGGCAAATTCAACGGATTGGACATACATCAGGCATATGTCTTTATTGCAGATTGAAATTAGAATTAATTCGTTTTGCTGTCGTCATGGTCCTCCATTCTGTTCATAGTATTGTTTATTGACATAGCAGACACATCATGGGAAGACATGGTTTGTAGGCATTCATCCAAATATACAGAATTTGAATGCAATAGGAGGAGATGGCTGCCAACACAGTCGAGAAAATGAAATTTATCAGCTGACATATTTACTCGGGCTGAAAGGCCGGGATTGCCTTGGGGCTGTGTCCCACACAGTCACCGGAAAATCCTAGAACATCGTACATCGTCCTCAGCTGTGTTTGCCCTTGGGAAAGGCACGCAGTCTGTTGTAGTATTAGTAGTTTTGCCGTTTCAGCCCGGTAAACACTACTGTACACCTTATTCCCTGCCCGGGTCAAAAGGCCGCAACTCCTGGACGTCGTGCACCCAGTAGTCCGCATTAGTGCACGCGGTTTGCAGTGGTGTGTGTGTGTTGCTGCACTCCGAAGCCTGACTGGCCTGCAACTGGCTTAGGGCCAAGCACAAAATCCAAACTCACGAAAAGTTGACCAAAGCTGACCAAAGTTGAAGCCTGACTGGCTTGCTCCGGCATTGCGCCAAGCAAAAAGAGCCTGACCAAAACGATGAAAAGCAAATTCAACGGATTGGACCATACATCAGGCATATGTCTTTATTGCAGATTGAAATTAAATTAATTCGTTTTGCTTGTCGTCATGGTCCTCCATGTTCATAAGTATTGTTTATTGACATAGCAGACACATCATGGGAAGACATGGTTTGTAGGCATTCATCCAAATATCAGAATTTGAATGCAATAGGAGGAGATGGCTGCCAACACAGTCGAGAAAATGAAATTTATCAGCTGACATATTTACTCGGGCTGAAAGCCGGGATTGCCTTGGGGCTGTGTCCCACACAGTCACCGGAAAATCCTAGAACATCGTACATCGTCCTCAGCTGTGTTTTGCCCTTGGGAAAGGCACGCAGTCTGTTGTAGTATTAGTAGTTTGCCGTTTCAGCCGGTAAACACTACTGTACCCTTATTCCCTGCCCGGGTCAAAAGGCCGCAACTCCTGGACGTCGTGCACCCAGTAGTCCCGCATTAGTGCACGCGGTTTGCAGTGGTGTGTGTGTGTGTGCCTGCACTCCGAAGCCTGGACTGGCTGCAACTGGCTTAGGCCAAGCACAAAATCCAAACCTCACGAAAATTGACCAAAGCTGACCAAAGTTGAAGCCTGGACTGGCTTGCTCCGGCATTGCGCCAAGCAAAAAGTCCACATCTGACCAAAAGCTGACCAAAACGATGAAAGGCAAATTCACGGATTGGACCATACATCAGCATATGTCTTTTGATTGATTAGAAATTAATTCGTTTTGCGTGCCCGTCATGGTCCTCCATTCTGTCATAAGTATTGTTTATTGACATAGCAGACACATCATGGAAGACATGCTTTGCAGAGCATTCATCCAAATATACAGAATTTGAATGCAATAGGAGGAGTAGTATGAAAACATTGTTCAGAGATTTGCTTGTATCCCCTTGCTGAGGCACCGCATTAATATCTAATTTGACCCTCGTACAGAAACATATGACTTCAATGGGTTTTCCTTGCAATCAATTGCGCATATGTGATATGCTATTTCATACAGCTCATCCCATTTGCAAAAAAGGAATGTCAAACTATGCAGCACGTGTGCATGTATATGTAAAGATTGTGTTCATGTTCGCTTAAGAGAAGAAAGAAATTCCTGCACTGGCTGGAATGGCTATGGCATCGGGCAAGGAAAAAATCCAAAGTTGATCCGCAGCTGATCCGAAGTAGGTATACCAAAGCTGAAGTCTGGACTGGCTTGCTCCGGCATTGCGTCAAGCAAAAAATCCACATCTGACCGAAAGCTGACCAAATATGTTATTCCCCACCCGGGTAAAAGGCCACAACGACTGATGGACGCCGTGCACCCAATTTTCCCGCATTACTGTCCGCGGTTTGCAATGGTGTGTGTGTGGGGGGGGGGGGGGGGAGCGTGCGTGTCGTGTGTGTGTGTGTGTGTGTGTGTGTGTGTGTGTGTGTGTGTGTGTGTTGCCTGAACTCCGGAGCCTGGACTGGCTTGCTATGGCATAGGGCCAAGCAAAACATCCGAATTCGACCCAAAGCTGACCAAAGTTGAAGCCTGGACTGGCTTGCTCCGGCATTGCGCCAAGCAAAAAGTCCACATCTGACCAAAAGCTGACCAAAACGATGAAAGCAAATTCAACGGATTGGACCATACATCAGGCATATGTCTTTATTGCAGATTGAAATTAGAATTAATTCGTTTTGCTTGTCGTCATGGTCCTCCATTCTGTTCATAAGTATTGTTTATTGACATAGCAGACACATCATGGGAAGACATGGTTTGTCAGGGCATTCATCCAAATATACAGAATTTGAATGCAATAGGAGGAGATGGCTGCCAACACAGTCGAGAAAATGAATTTATCAGCTGACATATTTACTCGGGCTGAAAGGCCGGGATTGCCTTGGGGCTGTGTCCCACACAGTCACCGGAAAATCCTAGAACATCGTACATTTCGTCCTCAGCTGTGTTTGCCCTTGGGAAAGGCACGCAGTCTGTTGTAGTATTAGTAGTTTTGCCGTTTCAGCCCGGTAAACACTACTGTACACCTTATTCCCTGCCCGGGTCAAAAGGCCGCAACTCCTGGACGTCGTGCACCCAGTAGTCCCGCATTAGTGCACGCGGTTTGCAGTGGTGTGTGTGTGTGTGTTGCCTGCACTCCGAAGCCTGGACTGGCCTGCAACTGGCTTAGGGCCAAGCACAACATCCAAACCTCACGAAAAGTTGACCAAAGCTGACCAAAGTTGAAGCCTGGACTGGCTTGCTCCGGCATTGCGCCAAGCAAAAAGTCCACATCTGACCAAAAGCTGACCAAACCGATGAAAGGCAAATTCAACGGATTGGACCATACATCAGGCATATGTCTTTATTGCAGATTGAAATTAGAATTAATTCGTTTTGCGTGCCGTCATGGTCCTCCATTCTGTTCATAAGTATTGTTTATCGACATAGCAGACACATCATGGGAAGACATGGTTTGTAGGGCATTCATCCAAATATACAGAATTTGAATGCAATAGGAGGAGTAGTATGACGAAACATTGTTCAGAGATTTGCTTGTATCCCCTTGCTGAGGCACCGCATTAATATCTAATTTGACCCTCGTACAGAAACATATGACTTCAATGGGTTTTCCTTGCAATCAATTGCGCATATGTGATATGCTATTTCATACAGCTCATCACCATTTTGCAAAAAATGGAATGTACAACTATGCAGCACGTGTGCATGTATATGTAAAGATTGTGTTCATGTTCGCTTAAGAGAAGAAAGAAATTCCTGCACTGGCTGGAATGGCTATGGCATCGGGCAAGGAAAAAATCCAAAGTTGATCCGCAGCTGATCCGAAGTAGGTATACCAAAGCTGAAGTCTGGACTGGCTTGCTCCGGCATTGCGTCAAGCAAAAAATCCACATCTGACCGAAAGCTGACCAAATATGTTATTCCCCACCCGGGTAAAAAGGCCACAACGACTGATGGACGCCGTGCACCCAATTTTCCCGCATTACTGTCCGCGGTTTGCAATGGTGTGTGTGTGGGGGGGGGGGGGGGAGGCGTGCGCGTGTGTGTGTTCGTGTGTGTGTGTGTGTGTGTGTGTGTGTGTGTGTGTGTGTGTGTGTGTGTGTGTGTGTGTTGCCTGAACTCCGGAGCCTGGACTGGCTTGCTATGGCATAGGGCCAAGCAAAACATCCGAATTTCGACCCAAAGCTGACCAAAGTTGAAGCCTGGACTGGCTTGCTCCGGCATTGCGCCAAGCAAAAAGTCCACATCTGACCAAAAGCTGACCAAAACGATGAAAGGCAAATTCAACGGATTGGACCATACATCAGGCATATGTCTTTATTGCAGATTGAAATTAGAATTAATTCGTTTTGCTTGTCGTCATGGTCCTCCATTCTGTTTCATAAGTATTGTTATTGACATAGCAGACACATCATGGGAAGACATGGTTTGTAGGGCATTCATCCAAATATACAGAATTTGAATGCAATAGGAGGAGATGGCTGCCAACACAGTCGAGAAAATGAAATTTATCAGCTGACATATTTACTCGGGCTGAAAGGCCGGGATTGCCTTGGGGCTGTGTCCCACACAGTCACCGGAAAATCCTAGAACATCGTACATCGTCCTCAGCTGTCTTTGCCCTTGGGAAAGGCACGCAGTCTGTTGTAGTATTAGTAGTTTTGCCGTTTCAGCCCGGTAAACACTACTGTACACCTTATTCCCTGCCCGGGTCAAAAGGCCGCAACTCCTGGACGTCGTGCACCCAGTAGTCCCGCATTAGTGCACGCGGTTTGCAGTGGTGTGTGTGTGTTGCTTGCACTCCGAAGCCTGGACTGGCCTGCAACTGGCTTAGGGCCAAGCACAAAATCCAAACCTCACGAAAAGTTGACCAAAGCTGACCAAAGTTGAAGCCTGGACTGGCTTGCTCCGGCATTGCGCCAAGCAAAAAGTCCACATCTGACCAAAAGCTGACCAAAACGATGAAAGGCAAATTCAACGGATTGGACCATACATCAGGCATATGTCTTTATTGCAGATTGAAATTAGAATTAATTCGTTTTGCTTGTCGTCATGGTCCTCCATTCTGTTCATAAGTATTGTTTATTGACATAGCAGACACATCATGGGAAGACATGGTTTGTAGGGCATTCATCCAAATATACAGAATTTGAATGCAATAGGAGGAGATGGCTGCCAACACAGTCGAGAAAATGAAATTTATCAGCTGACATATTTACTCGGGCTGAAAGGCCGGGATTGCCTTGGGGCTGTGTCCCACACAGTTACCGGAAAATCCTAGAACATCGTACATCGTCCTCAGCTGTGTTTGCCCTTGGGAAAGGCACGCAGTCTGTTGTAGTATTAGTAGTTTTGCCGTTTCAGCCCGGTAAACACTACTGTACACCTTATTCCCTGCCCGGGTCAAAAGGCCGCAACTCCTGGACGTCGTGCACCCAGTAGTCCGCATTAGTGCACGCGGTTTGCAGTGGTGTGTGTGTGTTGCCTGCACTCCGAAGCCTGGACTGGCCTGCAACTGGCTTAGGGCCAAGCACAAAATCCAAACCTCACGAAAAGTTGACCAAAGCTGACCAAAGTTGAAGCCTGGACTGGCTTGCTCCGGCATTGCGCCAAGCAAAAAGTCCACATCTGACCAAAAGCTGACCAAAACGATGAAAAGCAAATTCAACGGATTGGACCATACATCAGGCATATGTCTTTATTGCAGATTGAAATTAGAATTAATTCGTTTTGCTTGTCGTCATGGTCCTCCATTCTGTTCATAAGTATTGTTTATTGACATAGCAGACACATCATGGGAAGACATGGTTTGTAGGGCATTCATCCAAATATACAGAATTTGAATGCAATAGGAGGAGATGGCTGCCAACACAGGCGAGAAAATGAAATTTATCAGCTGACATATTTACTCGGGCTGAAAGGCCGGGATTGCCTTGGGGCTGTGTCCCACACAGTCACCGGAAAATCCTAGAACATCGTACATCGTCCTCAGCTGTGTTTGCCCTTGGGAAAGGCACGCAGTCTGTTGTAGTATTAGTAGTTTTGCCGTTTCAGCCCGGTAAACACTACTGTACACCTTATTCCCTACCCGGGTCAAAAGGCCGCAACTCCTGGACGTCGTGCACCCAGTAGTCCCGCATTAGTGCACGCGGTTTGCAGTGGTGTGTGTGTGTTGCCTGCACTCCGAAGCCTGGACTGGCCTGCAACTGGCTTAGGGCCAAGCACAAAATCCAAACCTCACGAAAAGTTGACCAAAGCTGACCAAAGTTGAAGCCTGGACTGGCTTGCTCCGGCATTGCGCCAAGCAAAAAGTCCACATCTGACCAAAAGCTGACCAAACCGATGAAAGGCAAATTCAACGGATTGGACCATACATCAGGCATATGTCTTTATTGCAGATTGAAATTAGAATTAATTCGTTTTGCGTGCCGTCATGGTCCTCCATTCTGTTCATAAGTATTGTTTATCGACATAGCAGACACATCATGGGAAGACATGCTTTGCAGAGCATTCATCCAAATATACAGAATTTGAATGCAATAGGAGGAGTAGTATGACGAAACATTGTTCAGTTGTATCCCCTTGCTGAGGCACCGCATTAATATCTAATTTGACCCTCGTACAGAAACATATGACTTCAATGGGTTTTCCTTGCAATCAATTGCGCATATGTGATATGCTATTTCATACAGCTCATCACCATTTGCAAAAAATGGAATGTACAACTATGCAGCACGTGTGCATGTATATGTAAAGATTGTGTTCATGTTCGCTTAAGAGAAGAAAGAAATTCCTGCACTGGCTGGAATGGCTATGGCATCGGGCAAGGAAAAAATCCAAAGTTGATCCGCAGCTGATCCGAAGTAGGTATACCAAAGCTGAAGTCTGGACTGGCTTGCTCCGGCATTGCGTCAAGCAAAAAAATCCACATCTGACCGAAAGCTGACCAAATATGTTATTCCCCACCCGGGTAAAAGGCCACAACGACTGATGGACGCCGTGCACCCAATTTTCCCGCATTACTGTCCGCGGTTTGCAATGGTGTGTGTGTGGGGGGGGGGGGGGAGCGTGCGCGTGTGTGTGTTCGTGTGTGTGTGTGTGTGTGTGTGTGTGTGTGTGTGTGTGTGTGTTGCCTGAACTCCGGAGCCTGGACTGGCTTGCTATGGCATAGGGCCAAGCAAAACATCCGAATTCGACCCAAAGCTGACCAAAGTTGAAGCCTGGACTGGCTTGCTCTGGCATTGCGCCAAGCAAAAAAACCAAAGTTGACCGAAAGCTGACCAAATACAACAAAAGGCAAATGAGAAAAAAATCGACGGATTGGAACATACACCAGGCATATGTATTTCTGGCAGATTGTAAGTAAACTCAATCCGTTATGCGTACCGTCACGGTCCTCCATTCTGTTCATAATTATTTGTTATTGACATAACAGAGATTATGGGAAGACATGCTTTGCAGAGCATTCATCCAAATATTATACAGAATTTGAATGCAATAAACATCGGAGTACTATGACAAGTCGTTTTTCACAGATTGTAGATATGCTTGTATCCCCTTGCTGTGGCACTGCTTTCATATCTAATTTGACCCTCGTACTGAAACATATGACTTCAATGGGTTTTCCTTGCAATCAATTGCGCATATGTGATATGCTATTTCATACAGCTCATCACCATTTGCAAAAAATATGGAATGTACAACTATGCAGCACGTGTGCATGTATATGTAAAGATTGTGTTCATGTTCGCTTCAGAGAAGAAAGAAATTCTTGCACTGGCTGGAATGGCTATGGCATCGGGCAAGGAAAAAATCCAAAGTTGATCCGCAGCTGATCCGAAGTAGGTTTATCAAAGCTGAAACCTGGACTGGCTTGCTCCGGCATTGCGCAAAGCAAAAAATCAACATCGGACCGAAAGCTGACCAAATATTCCCCACCCGGGTAAAAGGCCGCAGCAACTGATCGCCGTGCACCCATCTGTCCGCATTTTTGCCCGTGGTTTGCAGTCAGTGGTGTGTTTGTGTGTGTGTGCGTGCGTGCGCGTGCGCGTGTGCGTGTGCGTGCGTGTGTGTGTGTGTGTGTGTGTGTGTGTGTGTGTGTGTGTGTGTGTGTGTGTGTGTGTGTGTGTGTGTGCGTGCGCGTGCGTGCGCGTGCGCGCGTGTGTGTGTGTATGCGTGTGCGTGTGTGTTACATGCACTCCGAAGCCTGGACTGGCTTGCTATGGCATTGCGCCAAGTAAAAATCCGAAATTGATCCAAAGCTGACCAAAGCTGACCAAATTCTAAGCTTGGACGGGCTTGCTTCAAGAAAAAAATCCTAAGTTGACCGGAAGCCAGTCCATATCACCACTCTGTCCACTCCTCAGAGACATGTGCAGCGGCCTCCACAAGAGCGGCGAAGGCACGGCACAAGGAACGGGAGCGAAGCGTACGCCTACTCGCCGTGCGCTCCCTCCGACTTCTTTCACTTTAAATATACTTGGTTCACCAAAAATTGCTGTGGCAATAGTGCATAGACCATGGGCAAATGCTGCCTTGTGCCAAATATATCAATAATGTTTTGCGTTGATGGCCATTGAGTGTAGGACTAAAAGCCTGCAAAAATGGCATTCTTTGAACATTTCATATTCGTAGGAATTCTTGTCTTAAAATTCCGTGTGCGGAAAATTTGGATATATCTTTAACTAGAAAAACCCATTCCCAAATCCATCTTATCGAACGTGCGATCATGTCTCTCAAGAGTGGGTAGACTAGAGAATTGGACATTATGCAGAATTTGCACGGGCATGTAATTTGGAGCGAAGAGTAACGAATGCAACGTCGAGTGCCATTGTATTTGCGAATTTCTATTGCACTTTGTAAGAGCGATTGATGCCGCACTATCAAGTTCGCATTACATCGTACGCATACTGCGCCCGCGCTGGCTGTGAAACTGCACTTCGCATATTCTGTTAATTGGAACAGGTAATTCCGGTATAATGTCGTTTGTATAACAACTACTATCCGTGGGCAGCACAATCTGCCTGACAATTATTTCAGGAGTGAGGACACGTGATGTTCTCTAAATTTCCGTGCAACCTTCATTGACATTGGGACCTTTCAATTGACAGATGACACGGTCGGCCCGCACCCGCCCGAATTCCCGTCGAAATCTCGCGCCCCGGTTGCCGTCGATTTCTAACCGGCAAACAAGCGCGGCCGGTTGTTCTCTGTTGTTCAGCGTTCTCTTTTGGGGTCACATGACCCCAGGATCATTCACACCAGTAGGGCAGTGTCTACATGTACAGTAGTGCGATAACGCCCCTACCCGTATGGCCGTATATGGGTTTTTGTCAGCGATTACATAGAATGACGATTAGCGGCCAGTAGTGGCTGTAGTAGTGCAGGTTTATTTCTGCGCGGGTATTGTGCGGACAAACCATTGTTAAAACGCCCGCCTTTTATGTTATTGCGCCATACTGACGTGGCGCATGCGGGTACTGAGTACAGCCAATAAGGTTCTTGGTAGTTACCCCTCGCGCGCGCGGCGCTTCTCGCTGATGCGCTGCCTCTCGCGGCGGCCTCCTCCACTGCTCGCCTCGGCCAACAACCCCGCAGGCGCAACCACAATCCCTTTGCAAAGCCTCTTGGACAACCAGCCCACAGCTGAGAAAGTGACGAGACTGGTGCGGGGCATACTCCCACGTTTTATTTCGCCCGTCTGCGTCTGTTTTTGCAGTCGAGTAGCCTTGTCTATACCTCCTCCCACGACACTTGTGAAGTCCCTCTTTGGGTGCCGACGATCGCCGCTTTGCTCCCGGTTTCGCGACTGCCCCAGTGCACTGCTCGTACGTAGTTCCCGCCTCCCCGCCCTGCCGCGCCAAATTTTACCACGGCACATGCCGTCGGCGCGAAGGTCCAGCACCCCATGCACACGCCACAGCCCACTGATGTCGCGTCGTCGCTCGCCCATTGCATTCCTGAGTGCGTTGCACTTATTGTGCAACCCGTTTCGCCCCGGCCGCTCACGGGGCCTGCCTCAGCTTCGTGCGCGGCAAAACCATACTCGGGACTGATCAGGTCATTTGGTTGTTGGGCGCTGCGCTACGTCGTTTACGCTTAACCTCGGACCACAAACACGAAACGGGCTCTCGACACCGTATGCACCACCCAAACTATCGCCGCATTACATCTCCCCTGGGACTTGCGCCCTCGACGTATTCGCTTCCCTCGATAGCTGCTGCCACACACAACCCCCTGCTTGCGTTGGTTCTCTTGTCCGCGTTATGAGAAAGCTCGCTCGCGGCGCGCAGTACCGTAAAGTGTCGCTGGAATTGCTTCCGATCCTGCTACCCCGCTCGCCCCATAAACTTCACATACGCAGACACAGCACACGAACCATGGCCGCTGCCCGGATAGGCTCGCCACCCCGGCACCAGCCGCAACGACCACTGACGTCTGTGCCACCGCCCCGCCGCAGCCGGTGATCGCCAACATGCTGACCCAATCGAGCTTCCGCCACTCGCTGTGCGCGCTGCTGGCGCTGACGCTGCTGGCGTCCCAGCCCGCGGCGGCCCAGGACGCCTCCGTCGCTCTCGCCGACGGCGACGTGAAGGTCGGCACCATCCTTGCCAACGAGGTGGAGGAGTACCATATCGATATCAATGGCGCCGAGTTTCGGGCGGCGCCCTTCGACATGCACATTATCCTTGACGTCATCGCCGGCGACTGCGACCTGTGCGTTCGGCACCCCCCTCCGCTCACCCGCCACAGCCTCCAATTTGCTCTGACTACCGTGTCGCTAACCTGATCCACACTTCGTGCCGCAGCGTGGTGAAAGGCCCCAACCGCTTTATGGACTACTCCGAGCACCCTTCGGGGGCGGACGTGCTGTATGTCTCACGCCAGAGCATCATGGACTCCTGCAAGGAGACCGAGATGTGCCGGTTCCGCGTGCTGGTCGTCGGCTACAGCGAGACTGCGGACTGGGAGATGACGTTTGACACCGAGACCGAAGTGCGCTCCCTCCACACCAAGGATCAGGCAGTGATGGAGGCCATCTACAACAAGTGCTGCACCGGACCGGTACGCCACCTGCCCCCTACCCCACCCCTCCCAAGTACTTTGGTACCACATTGGTACTACATCATTGCCACAGGTCGTTCAAAGCCGGGCTGTGCCAAGGCTGAAGGCATCGCACATAGCTTGATCTGGCATGCACGCACACAGCCGCTGCCTAAGCTGACATGCATCGCTGCCCCTTCTCTCCCCTTGCGCAGGGCTCCTGCCTCAAATGGGAGAAGGGCGTGTCTGCCAGCGGAGTTGGCGACACTAGCAACTTCTGCCACCTGCCCTCCCAGATCTGTAACTCCAACGGCCGCATCACGCACCTCGATCTCTCGGACTCGGCACTGCAGTGTGATCTCCCCCACGAGCTGGCGGAGCTGACCACCCTAGAGCGCCTCTACCTGGAGGACAACTCCATCACGGGGACCTTCACGGCGTTTGTCAACCTCGTGAAGGGCATGCGCAACCTGAAGCACATCCACATATCGGACAACAAGCTGAGCGGAGAGTTGACTTGCTGCCCGGCCGATGCTTCCAATTGCCTGCACCACCTCAAGACACTTGAGCTCAAGCGCAACAACATCGCCGGCGACCTGCCCGAGTGTCTGCTGCAGCTGCCAGAGCTGGGCGTGCTGAACCTGCGCGACAACATGCTCACCGGCAGCTTTCCATCCAGCCTGCCTTCCAACCCCCACATTGTGGTGCTGGATGTGCGCAGTCAGCGTAGTGACGGCATGCATGGCCCGCTGCCCGACTTCACGCCCTTCTCCAAGCTGGCGCTGCTGGGACTGAGCAACAACCGCTTCAGCGGCGCATTCCCGGCTATCCCGAAGCGCCTGGAGGCCATCCACTTGTCCGATAACCAGGTCGAGGGACCTTTTCACTCAACTGTGGCCGAGCTCGAGAACATGTGGATCTTTGAGGCCAGCGGCAACGCCATCACCGGCGCCATTCCCGCTGGGCTCGCCAAGTCGAAGACAATCAAGCTGCTCAATGTTGCCAACAACCAGATGGACGAGCCGCTGCCGACGCTGTGGGAGTCGGAGAACCTGCGCATCCTGGAGATCAACGGCAACCGCATCCCGGGCCCCGTGCCCGCCAGCCTCGCCTCCCTCTCGCGCATGGTGATCCTCAACCTGAGTGACAACGCTCTCACCGGCGACCTGAACGGCTTTGCTGGCATGCTGGGTTTCAACCAGCTGCGCCAGTTCAGCATGAACCAGAATCTGCTGACAGGCGCCATCCCAAGCGAGCTCTCCCGCCTGCAGGCCTTCTCCCTGTTCCCCTCCTTCGACTCCTCGTCCACGCAGGTGTTTGACGTCTCCTTCAACAACCTCAACGGCGAGTGGCCCGACTTCCTGATGGCCTCGCTGCTGCAGCTGTCCAGCAGTGACATGTACGACTTTGACTTCACGGTGCAGGGCAATGACATTCAGTGCCCTTCGGCGGATGTCAAGGACATCATCACAGACAAGCTCCCTGAGGTGGCAGCCTCCACATGCAAGGATATCTCCACAGGCAGCCTCCGCACTGTGTCCGGCGGCGCTGTGCCGGAGGAAGTGATCCTCAGGATGGAGGAAGTGCGCAGCCGCGCCACGCGAAATGACTGGGAGGGCAACGAAGGGTCAAGCGGCGCTGACTACATGGTCAACCCTGGTGCCGCTGGCAACAACTTGCCCACTGTTGGTGCGCGTAGCACAGCGCTGTCCGCCCCTGAGGAGCCAATGGACGCAGAGGCAAGCAGCGCCAAGGCAAACCTGCCCGTAATCATTGGCGTCGGTGTCGCCATTGGCGTCGTTGCGATCGTGGCGCTGGTGCTCCTTGGCATGTTTGTTATCCGTCCGATGGTCGCCAAGCGCCGCGCCGAGAAGTACCAGGAGTACAACGGCGATGAAGGCGCCAACCACACGGCACCAGTCATGCAGGGCAAGCAGATGTCCAGCGACGCGGAAGCGCCCGTGCCTACCATGAACGACATTGAGATGTCCTAGACGTCTCCCTGCTCTCCAGGACAAAGTGGACCCCTTAGCAATATAAAGCAATGAAACCCTTCAGCTCCCGTGCCATCGCGCTTTGCTGCTGGACATTGCCGGGCGCACCCTTTCATAGCAGCTGTTGAGCGTCCGCATGCTAACGGAGGTGCCGCAGCCCTGCAGGTCACTACTGATCTGCGGACGCGAATGGTGCCATGGAAATGCTAGCTTACCTGTACGCGTTGAAATGTGCTGACTACTCCCGGACACCTGTAGTAGTAATGGCCACCGGCAACCAGTTGGAACAGGCCCGACAGATGGACCAGCCACACCTGTAACACACGTAAATATAACTGTAATCCGCTGGAAATTGCCCCCCCCCCCCCCCCCCCCCCCCGGGAATTCCCTCCCTCTCGTGCCCTGCCCACTGCATCTATACTGCATTCGGCGCATCTTCATGGATTGCTGCACTAAACGCCAGAGGCAAAGAGCTTAGTTGGCAATACTTTGAAACAATGTCTCCAACTGTGTCATCTTGGCCGGGGCGAAAAGAACTACTCCGGATCAGATTGCAGATGTACATGCAGAGCTGCCACTGCAGGGCCACAAGTGGAAGTGACCGATGCCGGGTCGCACCAGGAGCCAGTGACTCGATGACGATGGCGGTGGGGCATAATGTTTGTGGTGCAGATGGCAAACTATCACATGTAGCGATAGATGTGCTCGTCGCGTTAGCTCCCAGGCGAGAGCTGCATCTCTTACTGAATGGTCTCGTCAAAGCAGCATGAACAATCGCATCTACAACAATATCATCTCCGGAGCAATGATAGCGATTGAAGTAATGCTGCGCTGTTATTGAGCGACGGAGCAGACTGTGTGTAGACAGTAAAGACAGTGAGCTTGTAATATAGCGCTGGCGCTGCTGGCGCTGTGCTTATGCGGTCGGTAGTACACGTCATTATTGGTTGTTTGATGGCCCCAGCAATAAGTACCAACTAACATTGGGCGATTTCAATTCATCAGTCTATCTGCCGCCGCCCAAAGCCGCATGGCGTCACACAGCAATGAGCCTGCCAGCATGGCAGGATAGTCATGATCTTGCTGTCGCAAAAAAGCAGCATAAATACCATTATTAAGATATCAATATCCATGATTACAGGAAGTGTCTTATGAAACGAATCACCATATCTTTGCATTTGCGAAATAATGCTGATTGCATTGCAGTGCATTATTGTTGCCGTATCGCGGTATGCAAGCGACATAAAAAGTGACATCGCTGATTATTCGTGACATTGCAGCACAATATCTCGCGCGTAGTTGTGTAGCAACGTTCCACTGATGTGTGCCGGCAATGCTAAGTAACTATTCAGAGGGCGATGGCACACCTTTTTTTCGCCCTCGGGATAGGGCTGGCAACAATTATATCCTTGCAGCGTCTGTAAAACAGCCGTTTAGGCAGCGATAAATTTACGGAAAGCCCTCGGGAGGCGATGCTCCGTTATAGTCATCAAGGAAATAGCATTCCGAGAGTAATTGGAGGTCAGTGACAAGATATGCAACACTGTTGGATCACCATCTAATCCGCTGCCATCAAAATACCCGGCACTGGGCACGAAAGGTCTGCCTTACCCGTTTGGGCATCGGCCCATTCGAGTAATGCGAGTTGGGACAAGCCCCATCCCGTGGAGCAAAGCATTGCTGCACTCTTAATTGCATAATTATATTATGTCAGCATCATGCCATTATTTCAGCGGCGTCAGCGAGCGGCCGCGACTATATACGCAATAATGGCTTCTCGTCACATTCTATGCTGAATGGCCCAGTCCTATGTATTATAGCATTGTTACTTCATAATACCACTGCTGGCATATGTTCCATGGTTACGGAGCGTTGATATGTACGACCCTGCTAATGAAACGCCGGCTCGTCCAAGAGAACGCAATATCTTCTACATAGGATATATTCAGTGTCTAATTATTATTGGCATTGCGCAAATCCAAAAAAGGTCATGAGAATAACGCGACCCGCCCTTACTGTCTTGCTCAGCGATGCGGAGGCATGGCGCACAGAGCAGGGCAGACTATTATAGGCATGTGATGAGTCTGCCATGCACCATCATTGCTGCTATATGTGGGACACCAGCAGGCAGCGTACTAGTCCCACTGCAGTCGTTAATGCGGCGACAATTACCTCCTTTGCGCTGCCGCACGAGTTATTTGGCACCGGTTTGGCCAGCATCAGCATGAGTGTACAAGTACGGTTGTCTGCGTGGCAATGCATACTGGTCCCTACCCCTCGCACTGATCAATCTCACCAGCAGGTGAACAAACCTTCGTATTATTTTGTTTTTGCCAATATAACGATTACAGCAGGATCGCATTGCAGCCGCTCCAAAACCATATGGCGCCAGTCAGGTCGTGAAAAATAATTACATTTTGCGACACCGGGGGGCAATATACTCACATAGCAGCCGCCGAGCCGGGTGGTAATATCGCTACACTTCCCCCATAATTCGTGTACGTGCATACTTCATTTCGTGTCGTAGATCCAAGCATGGTCGGCGGCGCCTGCAAGCATGTAGACAAATGAGTTCAGCCGGCGCTCCAAGAAAGCGCTCCGAAACCAGGTGTTCAAGTGCCTTCGACCTGCCGCCGTATATTCGGCGTACGCAGCTACCCATCCCACTCACCGCAGCACCGCAGATTGCTTACTGGAAGCTTCTTCCGGAAACGCACCTGGCACCTAACACTGGATGGCAGACACCATGTCTAAGTTTACTAGTACAGTCGTGCCTACCGTCGTCGGGGTGCCGACGGCCTCTCCGTGTGATGCCCGAAAGACACGTTGCCTGATGCTTGTACTTGCACCGCTTTGTCGTTGGCCGCCACTAAACCTCCTACTACAATAAGTGCAGCCCGCAAACATACCACGCGCCATTCTGATGTTGCTCGCACCGCCTGCCTCCTTTTGCGGCGGCCAGGTGCTGTGACACTCGCTCGTCCTCGATTAAATATCTCGAGTCTCGATTGAGTAGTATATAAAAGAGTATCGATTGATCCGGCTAGGGCGATTCGATTCTATAGCGCTATATGCTACCAAGTACCGCCCGTTGCACAATGACAAGTTAGCAGCCTAGTCCCGCCCACTGTGTGCTCAATGTGCGCTCAACAACGCGACGCGTCCGCGTACTTTATTCGGAAAGGGGATACATATATAGCGACCATACCGGACTGCCAATCCGGAATGCATTGTCGGCCATGCGTCGCGCGCGGGCCCCAGTCGGCGCTCAACGGGTGTCTCACGGGAGCGTGCTTGCCATCTTTATCGCTTATTGCTCCGCGCTGCCGCCACCGCGCCACCGTCGGCCGATCGCCACACCGGCGTGCTGTGCTATCTCCGTCATGTACTACGACGGCGTGTCGTGCTTCTGCGTTCGGGTCATGCCGCTGGCGAATGCTGCAAATACATGGCCGCCATACGGTGCATGTGCTGCTAGTACTACGTAAACCATGCCGGCCACGGCGGGCGGTCACTGCACTATGCACGTCTTCTATGTACCGAGTTGCAGACAGGGACGGACGGTAGCACTGGTAGTGGCCTTGCCGTCGTCGCTCAGGGCGCGACCGATCTGGTGTCCCTTGACCCGCATCACGAGTGCGACCCGCACCCGACGACGACGACGCGACGACGAGGATTATTATACAGGGTATAGTAAAGTAGATTCGGTTATACCCAGCCACAAACATAATAACGTTATGACTATTAATTTTGTTGTCATCAATTATTGTCATTATTACTGTATTCATTTATGTAGAGTGTCAGCTACACCGCGCCATAAAACTCTTGTGGCCTCGTCATCGAGCATTATCATTGTTTGGCTGATTGCTCCTTGTCACCTATGTCGGACTCTATCTAGCGGGCACTGCAAGTTGAACTAATGATGGTAGACGTTGATTGTGACGCAGTTAGTAGGAGCAGCCAACTGCCACCCAGTCCATCAGCAGTCTCTTCGCTGTCATCATTACATCCAATCGACAGCGTCACCCAGTACATACCCAACATGTCACAATAGGACGAGGTCGTGCTATACTGCTTGCCGCCCAGCCACGCAGGAAAGCACTGATTTCGTAGCGTGCTGATCTTTCGTACAGGTACATAAATGCTTTGATATATGTAGGCCCAGCCAGCGACTTGGCGAAATGTTCACTTACATATATTCCTCGCCGTTTTTCAATTGTGTGTCGCATTAATTGCCGAGCAGCACCCGCGCATGCCCCTGCCTCCCCTACCCGCTGGCCTCGAGGTTGCGCTCCAGGATGCGACGCATCAGCTCGGCTTGGACGCTGCCCTCGTCGCCGCCGGCGAGCGCCGCGTCCTCGTCGCCCTCCCTGCTGGCGCCGCCCACCTCCGTGGTACAGCTGCTGAGCACGGCGGCGTCCAGTGCCAGCTTGCGGTTGGCGATTCGCAGGATGTCGTCGTCCACGGTGTTCTTGGCGACCAGCCGGATGACCGTCACCGGGCGGGTCTGCCCCAACCGGTGGCACCGGTCCTCCGCCTGCCTGTCGATCTGTCCAAGAATAGCAATACTCGAATCATGATGCTTCCACTTCAGCAACGAAGCGATACCGTATGTATGTATACCGTATTCATGCGTAACTATGATAACTAAATAGTGACACCCACATTATCGACATCGCGCTTTTGAAACGTATTGCAGCGACGAAGATGACTGCTAAACCGATTTGTCGTTTGCTCCAGGACGGGGCAGGACATTGAGGATAAGTGCCTGTTTTTTTTTCGCCCCCGGGACAGGACTGGCAACAGTTGCCGCGGGGGTATCGGCGCCACCTGCGGGTTGAAGTCGACATCATGCAGGATGACCGTGTCCGCGCCCGTGAGGTTCAGACCCTGGCCGCCGGCGCGTGTGGAGAGCAGGAACGCAAATACGCCGCGGTCCGGGTCGTTGAACTCGTCGCAGAGCTGCAGGCGCTCCGCCACCTGCAGGCCGAGAGGGCTGCCGTAAATGAGCCCTGCGCGACTCGGCCTCTTCCGTCCCGCGGGGGGAGACAAATGGCAGGCCCGCGGCTGCGCTGCTCCGCAAGCTACGTCCGTTGCATACCGACTCGCGATCGCCCGCGGCGGCCGATACGGAACACTTTTATCTCAAAATACTACCATCGCTACCAGTAGCACGTGCAATAATAACAACAACAATAATAGCTCTTTCAAGAATCTTGGCATAGTATTATCCCGGGAATGGCGGACAGAGCCATGTGTGATAGTCGACCACCCATTAATTAATGATGCAACTCTATTCAGCAAAAAGGGGGGGAGGGGGGGGGGGGGGGGGGGGGGGCGGGGGGGCAGAACAAAACAGATGATTTGGCAGCAGCATGGGAACGGGTGGCCACCTGCGTGTTGCCGTCCAGGCGGAGGAATCGCAGGCCTAGGTGGTCCATCAGGCAGCCGAGGAGGTCGAGGCAGGAGGTCCACTGGCTGAAGATAAGCGGACGCGAGCCGGCGGCGCGCAGGCGGTCGATGACGACCCGCAGAGAGCGGAACTTAGCGCTCTCGCACAGCTGCTCCGCCGGCAGGATGTGCTGCGCGAGCGGGCCGCGGTTGTCGACGGCCAGGCAGTGCAGCTGAAAGTCGCTGTAACCTTGCAGCTCCTCCAGCACGCGGCCGCGGCTGCACTGGTCGCCGAACACGCCGCGCGCGTACGCCACGTCCGCAATCGCCTCCAGGTCCGAGTCCCGGAATCGCCGACGTGCAAGCAGCGGGTGCTGCGCCACCTTGCGCAGCTCCACAAAGATGTTCTTCGCCCTCTTGACGCCCACTGCCTCCACTAGAGCCGCTGCGCCGCCGCCTTCTGCCGCCTTTCCCGCGGAAGCCTTGGCCGAGGCGCACCACATCGCGATGGTCTCGTCGTACAGCTTCCTCTGGCAGAGAAAGGGCAACAAGGGGAGGGGGGAGGGGGTGTCAATGTTCATCAATATCCACACACACACACACACACACACCGGGTCACACAAGCAGGTGGATATATCATGCGGCGTGAAGCCCCACCTGCTCCCCCTCCAGCTCGATAAACTCCACCACCTGCTCTTTCTGCGTCAGCTGCTTGGCCACCTCGGACTTCATGCGCCGCATGATGAAGGGCGCCAGGATGGCCTTCATGCGGGCCACCGCCTCCTCGTGGCTGATGTCCTGCGCGCTCGGGCCCAGCCCGAAGGTGTTAGCTCGGCGCCCAGCTCTGGTGCTGCGCAGCGGGAGGCTGTACGAGGAGGGGTGGCGCTCGGTCTGTTGGGGGTTGGTGGAAAGAGGGGGGCACGCACCTCGTTCTCGAGCTCCTCGTAGCTGGTGAAGATGTCGGGCAGCAGGAACTGCAGCAGCCCCGCCAGCTCCCCCAGGTCGTTCTGCAGTGGCGTCCCCGTCAACATCACACGCCGCTGGCACTGTGTCGACAGCTTGCGCAGCCTGCCACCATGCACCGCCACGCCGCGGCAGTCGAAGCACCGCCAATCAGCAATCCACACCCGCCTCATGAGGGCATCCGGGAATCCGGGCGCCGCCTTCCCTCTCTCTGTAGCTAGGACCCGCCTCTGTCACCCCATCGCTTGCCTTGCGAGCGGGTCCGCACCTCCGAGTGCGGCTCGAGTTGCGGTTCTTGAGGGCGTGGGCCTGGCGAAAATGCGGATGAATGGGAGGAGCGAGGCGTCAAGTAGCTTGGGCAATGCACAGATGTACTACCATGGAGACGAGGAGCAGCAGGAATACGAGCAACAACACAAGGACGATTGCACCTGTTTAGGTTCAATTACAATGGTAAGGAGGAGGAGGAGGAACTCAGGAGACGGGAGATTGCATAGGAAAGTGCAACATGAGTACCAGCCCTAGCACAAGGCACGGGGCAGTCGGCCAGGTGGATATGGCGCCGGGCCCACCTCGTCCAGGATCATGTGGCTCCAGTCCCACTTGCGCAGGAACTCTCGGTCCAGCTTCTGATCCTGCGAGTCGCGCTCAAACAGGCTGTACCCCGTCAGCAGCACGTTGAACGGCAGGTGGCTGTCGTCGATGCCGTCGTCGGCTTCACGCGCCGCGCCGCTGCCCTGGCTGTCCTCCACCACCTCCACGTCACTGTCGTCTCCCTCGTCCTCCTCCTCCTCCTCCTCCTCCTCGGCGCCGGCATCGCCGTTGCCAAAGCGGGCAGCCAGGTCGCGCTTGTATAACAACTCCTCCCGCATCTGCAACCACAATGCAGCTCAACGAAACAGCATTGCAACGCTGCATCGGACACCCGCTGCCGCACATCATGTGTCTGCTGGGCACCCCCCCAACCAACCCCTTCACCTAGGTCCGACGGGCCGCAGAGGCCAGCCGAACCTGCTTGCGCTCCTTGCCGTAGTACACGACCGTGCGGAGCTTGGGGCACCAGCGGTGCAGCTCCCGCCGCCAGTTCTCAAGCAGCGAGGCGGGCACCACCACAAGGTGAGGTCCTGGGTCGCCCTGCATGCGGGGGAGGCACCCAGGGTCAATGCCGTGAGCACACCGTGAGCCCGCGACCGCACACGCAAGCGCAGCCACATCCGCAGCTGCAGCCGCAGCCACTACCAAAGCCGTAAACGGGCCCGGAGTCAGGGGGGAGAGGGGGGGGGGGGGGCACCTCGAGGCTGCGCAGCAAGCCCAGGAAGGAGATGGTCTGCGCCGTCTTGCCGAGACCCATCTCGTCTGCCAGGATGGCGCCGGGAATCTGCGCGCGCTTGAGCAGCATGAGGAAGTTGATGCCCACCAGCTGGTACTGCTTCAGGCTGTGCCCGATCTCCCCGCACGCGGTCGCCAGGTCCGCATGGGTGACCAGGGTGTTGGCGCCTGCTTCTGTCTCGCACCACCTGCCGGGATGGCGGTGGCCACCAGGGCTGTCAGGGAGCAAGGGGAAGACCCCCCCCCCCCCCCCCCCCCCCCCCCCCGCAGGGAAGTGGTGCAGTATCAAGCTCCCCCCCCCCCCCCCTCCCCACCCCCTTACCTGTCACCCTTCACGCTGCCCGCGCCCAACTTCTCACGCAGCGCCCTTGAGATGCTCTCGCACTTGGCCACCACGCCTGCCTCCTCCTCGGCCTCCACCACCGCCGGCTCCACAACCTCCACCTCCGGCTCTGCCGCCACCCCGCCCTTGGCTGCCGGGCTGTCAGCAGAGAGGTCGATCACACCGCCGCTGCTCTGATCTCCAGCCCGCGAGAGGCGTCGCCGCGCCGGCACGGGCGCGGGCGTGTCCCCGTCCGTGTCGCTCATCACCACCTGCCACGCGCACGCCCAAATGCCAGCCACTCAGTCCATCTCGCGCCGTGGTGATAATATCGGGGCTGAGACACGTGCGCATGTGCGGGATGATCCCCATCAGACGCATGTGGAAGGATAGGGTGGGGGTGATCGGGGGGGGGGGGGGGGGGGGGGGGGGGTTCCCAAAGGCCCCCACTAGTAATGGACTCCCCACAGAGTTCCGAATATTGGCAATTGCGGACTGTAAATACAAGGTGCCTCATTTTGTGCTGCGTGATGCAAACTTTGCATCAATATTAAGATTGAGATTCAGTGCTATATGCAGGTGGCGCCGTGTATTGCCCACAAGACAGGTAAGGGGCGAGGGTAGAGTGGGGGGGGGGGGAGGGGGGCTACCTGCCGGCGGGCGGCTGGTTGCACCGGTGTCCCGTCGCCGTCGTCGAGGCACACCACCTCCTCCGGCGCCGCACGCTTGCGCCCGGTCGCGCCTGCGAGTCGGCACCGCGCACGCCATCCGTCATGCCACATGGATAACTGTCACGGCGCCGAGTGACCACGCACTTCGGCTTCATCAACCCCTCCCGTCGTTAACATTGGAATCCGTTGCGGGCGCAACCCAAGTACTATCCGACTACCGAGCGCTGCTGCCGCAGGCGGCGGCAGGTCGTCGGCAGGTTTGGCGAAGAGGGCGAGCAGCGTGCGAGCAATTACACGCCTTCAGTACCGCCACTTCCCGGCTTCTTCGTCGGGACAGGTCCGTCGCCGCAGCGGAAGCGCGAGAAAAGGTCGCCGCCGGCCGGCTGGGCGCTCTTGGCGGCGGCGGACAGCCGGCACAGCGCGCGGCCGCCTCCGCCCGGCGCCTCCTCGGCGTCCTCCGACAGCAGCAGGCCGTGGCGGCGCTGCCGACCGCGCTGTGGGGCCTTATCGTCAGAGGAGAGCAGCGCCATCGCCGCTGTCACTGCTACACTGCCTGCGGCAGACGAGCTCTGCGGGGCCCCGGGGGTGAGTTGCAACTGCGCGATTCCGCGCGAATTGCAGGAGGTCAAAGCAAGGCGGACAGCGAGCAGAATTTGAATCCCGCTTGAACGCCCCCTCCACCCGCGCGCCCCCCCCCCCCCCCCCCCCCCATACCCACTTCCCTGCCTGCCGCCCACGGTACTGGTACCTTACCTTCTACCGACTCTATAGCGACTATATCCCGTATAGTTACCGCCAAACCCATCGCCCAGCATTTCGAATGCAAGTACCCGGGTAGCGACAAGTCGCTACGCGCGCGCTCTGTCTATAGCGACTACCCTGTATCAGGCGCGCCTGATGATGAATGCAGGCAGCGCATCCAGAAGCAAAAGCAGCATGCTCTGCTGTTTCTTTTTCCGCCCCCCGGCCCGGCCCGGCCCGGGACTGGCAACACTGAAATAAATTCTACTTGTAGCGTCTCTACGATAGTATTTGTACTTGTACTACTCGCTATTTATATTGTTATTTGATATTATTGGTAATGTTAAAAATAATATTATATCATTTATATCAGCACTATCTAGACATCATCTATATACTCGTATATCCTTACCCGTATACTTAGCGGCTGCATATGTCTTACATATCTTATTTATCAACCGTGAATGGCTGCTCTATGCATACATACTTGCCCGTATATACCAATTATTTATCCCTAGGCACGCTGCTGCGGGCTTGGGGGCATGGTGCTCCGCACGGGTGATGGTCCTTGCATGCCATGCCTACCTTTACCCGTGTGTATCACCACATGCTCCGTCACCTGCCCCCCCCCCCCCCCCCCCCCACCCCCCCTCTGGCATCCGCAGGCCATCTCCAGCAATCTTTGCCCTCGCCAGACCATCTCTGAACACAGGCGGCAGCAGAGGTGGAGTTAACGACCCGGGCTAGCGCCTGTGAACTCCAGGCGAGTCTCGTGAGGGACGGCGCTTATAGTCCTCCCTCCCCCCACTCCATCCCCTTTTCCCTTTCACATTTTAGCCTGACCTCGCCCTATCTATCCTTCTCCCGCCTTTCATAGTAGGAGCGCAAAGACTCCAAAAAAAGAATCATCCGCAACGCCATGCAGTGTAAATATGCCTCGCATGGCTGCCTGCCACTGCGATGCCGTGTGGTGGCACAAGGCATGCCGCTGGTCGCCTCATATGTGTGTGGAATATAACACAATGGCAGCCCTGGCGGGGAAGGAGTGTAGATGGCGGGTGGCCACATGCAAGTGCATTGCGCAATGGGGTGACTACATGTGCCTCCAGCAACACACCGTCTGCAGGAAGCATGCTACCAAAGAGGATAACCATAACGCTGGATTGGTTACATGGGCCGTAAAGTACTGAATGTTTCTGCACCCTTTATTCGGAGATTCCGTGCTGTATCTGTGGTGTGTTCTGATAGACCTCCAGATGACATGCTTTCCCCCTTCTTTGCAAAGGGGCCAGAATCAATGGTATGTATATCAATCCTACCGCCTGATTACCCCCAAAAAGGCCAGAGAGCCAAGGACAACCAAAAGGGCGAAACCATGTAGCCGTAGAATGCAGATCGTCGAGCCCGGGGACACTGGAATTTCCATGAAACTTGCACGGCAGGGAGGCTGAGATGCCATCCGCCAGTAGGTCGCCCTCTGTGCCGTGAAAAGACAGTGCCATGCGGAGGCGCCAAGCGCACTCGAGCTGGCCGCTAACTATCGAACTGGACGGAGCTTAGCGGGAGATTCGGCCACGTAATAAGGTCAGAGTCCAGGAACCGCGAAGGCCTTCGGCCGCCGCGACGCCATGGCCGTGCCACGAGGTGGTGTCCTGGGAGCAAGGAGCGTCGCGAAAAAGGTATCCACCAAGGCCAGGGCGCCCGGGCGCTTGCCGTATTCCACCGGAAAGGGCCAGCAGCAATGGACATGGATTGCGGCACAATCATGATGTTCATTGCCGATGTACCTCAAAGGGCACTGGATCGAAGACATGCACACTGCGATGCGCATACTCTGGGAGGTCTTCCTTGGTCCCCTCGTTTTGGATCATGTGCCCGGTCCGGCGTACAGGATGCGCTGCCGGCCACGTGCTTGAGCGAGACCGGACGACTTCGTGTCTCAGTGCGCGCACGAGACTGCGAGGACTCTGATGGCCATGCTCGCGGACTTCACCGCCCTCTATAGCGAAGGGGCCGGGTCTGCCCTCAGCCATGCGGAGGACTCGAATGGATGTCTACGTTGGGTCGGTAACGGCGGACATGCCAATATACGGCACCCCCGTACAGTCAGCTAGGCTGGGCAGCCGTGCGCCTCCGCCCACGCCAGCACCTCGGCGTGCCCCTCCGCGGCAGCGGCCTCGCGCGTCGAGCTGTCCCACTCCACTCCCGCACTTCGCAGCCATATCAACGCCTCAAGGTGCCCTCCGCGGGCCGCAAAGGCGCAGGTAAGCGGCCCCGCAGGGCAGCCCGAGCTCAGCGCCCATCCAAGCACTGGCAGGTGCCCACCAAGGGCCGCCAGCGGCGCCGCCATGTCGCCCCACGGCACGCCCATGTCCCCCACCGCCCACCGCAGCACCGGCAAGTGCCCTCCGGCCGCCGCCGCCGCCACGGCGTCCACCCTCAGCGGGCAGCCGCTTGACACCGCCCAGCGCAGGACATCCAGGTGCCCTCCCGCCGCCGCGGCCACGCAGGTGGCGGTGTCCCAGGGGCAGCCGGCCATGCGAGCGTACTGCAGCACCTGCGGAAGCGGGGCAAGGCAGCACAGCACAGCCCCCTGCTCAGCGCGGACCCCTCGCCAGGTTGGCCTTCTACCTCGAAGTACACATAATGGGCTCTGTATGTCAGCTTCAAGTGGAGCTGCCTCCTGTCACACGATATGGTAAATGTCCTACGATCCTTGCATCGACGTCAGCACGCGCGTAGATGATCACCCACATCCGGGTTTTCGTACAGTGCTCCGAAAGGACTCGGTGGCAGTCTTTGGAGGATATCGTAAATACCAATTCTGCATCAGTGGTTGGAGTACTCCGACTACGGGTGCGGCGCGACCAAGGCGGATAGCAGGCGCGAATAACGCTGCAGACACGCATACCGGTCCTCATATACGGTCGAATTTTAGATATGCTCGGATTTCATGGCGTCAAATCGAATGCAGATCCCCCTACTGAATAAATTGGCCAACGCACCAATAAGACCCCTTTGGTTATCAGCCTTTGGTTTGACTTCCATGCAGCCCATGAGAGCACCTGCGCCGTGGTTTCCACTACAGTTACGTCGATATGGCCTCTGGCAGGTAGGGCAGCTTCTTATTTGTAGAGTGCGCCTTACTGCGTCGGCATCTGTATATTACGTTCACAGTTACATCATTTGTTTTTCATTTTACAAAAAATATGTGGCTATACATCCGTGCCCTCGACATGCTACGTGTTCGGGATCAGCACAGTCCCCCACGCAGCAGCAGCAGCAGCAGCAGCAATGATTCGCCTGTGGGATTCTGTGACAGCAGCATGCGCGCTTCCACCCCCCCCCTCTCCCCCGGCGCCATCCCGGGCTGAGCTCGCTGGCTGCAACGGCGGCTGCGAGCACCTCTTGCCGTAAATCCCAAAGACTGCCAAGCAACCGGAACGCCGCCCTTTGGGGCGGTGCCTCATCATGCGCCTGGCAGCATGCTGGTTGCTTCACTATCCATCCTCCTCATTTGTTTTACATGTTGTTTTGTCAGAACTGGAAATATAAATGTCATAATAATGAGATGAAAAACAAATGTCATAACAATGAAAGGGATACAAATGGGAAATCGATGTCATTTGTATGTATAATTAGCAAAGACGACTGATGGAAATAAAAAGTACATGGAAATATAAAGTCTGTTATTGAACCCTGTTAGAATTAGTTGTAAGATATGTTTTAAATGGCAAAGTCTTGATGAAAAAAAGTACATGGAAACATAAGGTCCGCTTTTAAGATAGTTCTATAATTATGAGGATGTTTCGACTACACGCAGCTGACAGCTGCTCTTGGTGCTGCTAGGACTCGCCCGAAGGCCTGCACCGTCTTTCCCCGGTGCCTCGTTGACGTATCTACCGACACCTCGGCACGGTTCAGGGGAGCGAGATTAGGAGAGAGGAGCAGGCGAGGTAGGGCGAAGGGGGAGGGCACCTTGAGGTGGCCGTTACGTGCAGCCACCTTGCATGCGCGGGTGTCCCACGGGCATCCGTGCTCGTGCGCAAACGTCAGGCACGCCAGGTGACCGCCCTGCGCCGCCATGATGCAGGTCTGGGCATCCCAGGGGCAGCCCGCATCGTGCAGCCACGCGAGGCAGTCCAAGTGGCCGCCGCTTGCGGCCGATGCGGGCGTCCAAGGGCCCCAGGGGTAGCCCGCCGCCTGGCGCGCCCAGCGCAGGCAGGCCAGGTGCCCGCTGCCCGCGGCGCGCCGGCAAACCTGGCTGTCCTGTGGTACGCCCAGCTGCTGGCCCAGCTGCAGCACTTCCAATGCGCCGGCTCCTGCGCACGCCACACCGGTGCTTGTCAATAGGTTGGTAGCGCGGCCAGGAGCCCGGCAGTATCGCTACAGGGGATAGATAAACTCCAAAAACAGTTTTTTGGCAAATTGTAAGGATACGGGGATGGCAAATGAGAACTTACACGGATATATGCAGGCCCGAAATAAAATGAAAAGTCAATTCCGGCCAAACCTTTCGGAATATTGCATTTAACGTGGAATTTAAAGAATACCCCCCACGATTTATTGGCAAGTTTCCCGCCGTATCCGCTCCACGTTTGCAAGGAAACCCCCCCCCCCCCCCCCCCCCGGGCCCCCGGCCAGTTTGTTTCTGAAGCAAACAAACCTGCGGCGACGCCCATGCAGTCCTCCGCTGGCCAGGGGCATCCTTGGAATCGCGCCCACCGGTACAGTGCCACCCCCGAACATACATCCCGCGCCGCCAGCCACCGCCCGGCGCCGCACGCCGTCGCGGCGGCCCGCCAGCCCCGGCAGGCGTGCGACGACACGGCGAGCCAGGTGGGTCCCAGCGAGGCCAGCACGGCTAGCAGCGCGTCGTCCGGCAGCAGAGCCCAGCCCCCTAAATTGCCCGCAGCAGCACCCCTTTGCTGTGCCGCCATCACGTTTACCGAAACAGGCACGCGGCTCAAGCGAGCGTGGTACCCAAGGCGGGTGGGCCCCCTAGCTCGTGGCCTAGCAGCGCTACGAGTAGCCCGGCTGATGTTGGCGGCGAGCAGTACTATAGCGTGATCATATATAGTCGCTATGTGCACTACACCGCCGAATGAAAGCTGGAGTGGACTCCTGTGCTCGCGTATTTTCGTCAAGTTATACCAACAGTAAAATTCCTGTTGTAATTAAAATACTAAACAGTATGATTCCTCATCTCGTTGTCGCTAGCGGATACAGTGTATGATTAGTCGCTATTCATGCGTCCTATCCCGGCGGGGGCGGACAAATCATTCATCAAAGAAATATATATCTGTACTACTGTACTTGTAATACTTATTTCCCTCAGGGAGTCACCGTACTCGTACACAGGTACTGTTTTTTTTCCCGCCCCCGGGACAGGACTGGCACCATCAGTGAAACCCTTGCAGCGTCTCTACCACGCGGCCGTTTAGGCAGCGATCCAGTTACGGAAAGCCCTGGGTAGGCGATGCTCCGTCACAGTCAACAAGCAAATCGCCGAAGCATTCTGCACGACTAATTATATGCAAGTGATAGATTTCCAGCACTGTTAGATCACCGTCTAAAATCAGTGACATCGAAATGCCACAATAGGTCCGCCCTTCCCGTTTGGGCGTCGGCCCATTCGAGTAATGCGAGTTGGGGCACTCCCCAACCTGCACAGCAAAGCAATTCGGGAGTGCGATACACGTGCAACAAAAAGGCAATGTGATGGAGGGCAATGTGAGGGATACTGTGTATCGTAGCGCCTACGAGTAGTAAGGATTACGTACCCACGGCGTTTCATAGTGTGGTGATGGGATATAATCTAAACTTATTTATGGGGTTTCCTCCTTTCCAAGCCGCTTTTTCCGGCTGCATGTGCTGCTAAGTGATGCGGGTTACTAGTTCACCCGTCGCTGCGCCCGTTCGTAAGCAACACGAGTAGATATAAAAGCAACCGAACAACCGAAAGAGCAGCCTGCCATATTCCAGTTTCGCTGTGTTACACATAGCGATTAATTGTCCCGTAGTCTGTTGTAGGCAAGGTCACATGTTGTTTCAAGACCACACCCGGCTCACCATCCGTGTGTGTAATTATCATCCGCGTGCGTCCGTGCGTGTTTGATCGTCGATGATATCACCATGCCACATGGAGAAGACCCCGTCGCCGGGCCGATGCTCAAATCGTTGCAAGCGGACATGCATGCCACATTGATGCTCAATCTAACATCGCTGTCGGCCCAATTGACGACTCGTGAACGTGGTGTCGAAGGAGACGGACCGAGCACAAGGCTCTGGTTCCGGGCAGCGCGTCGCGGGACAACCGACAAGCAGCGGGGGAGCGGCAGTGCACCCCGACTTGATGGTAGAGTTAGCACAGAGCGGTCGTGTCGGAGTGAAATCCGCGAGTGACGAGGACGGCTACCTCGCGGTGATAGAGCTACTGCAACGAGCATAGCATAATAACGAAGACGCTCGACCGGTCAGCCGAGTGCATGCTTGGGCTTGTCTCTTTGCGTACCGATCTAAAGAACGACAACCTCAAGCATGATGACCGAAGTAGTTTGGCGGCCCAAGAGGAGTAATACATTTAAATGATTGACGTTTCGTACTGGGGCTCACACGACTCTTTTCGTGGCTCTCGACGAGCTACCGCCTTACGTCTCCGATGTTAATCAAGACTTCACTCCCTACCTCACGCGCGCTCGGAACCACGCCCATGCCATCGACAAGTAAGACGTTTCGCTTTCGTCTAGCCCCCCCCCTTCGAAGGCTGAACGAGATCAAGCGTGCGCATAATGATCAAGGGATACTGGACGTACTGCGGGCTTAGCATTTTCATCCCGCAACGGAGCATCATGGCTCTGTGTATTCGGCAACATGATGCGCGATTACGAACGTCGGGTCTTCCAGGCGACGGTTGCCAGCATCGCGAAAGCTGCCGCCACTGCGCGAGTGGCGGTGACGCTCGCATGTCGCGGGCGTGGACGCGGTGGCGGTCCGGGGCGTGGCCGCAAAGGTGAGCATGCGTGACGGCGTGGGCCGCCTTTCGTCGGAGCTGCTGGCGCTTTGGGAGATCACCTTTCGGTGACGACCGCCGCACAACGAAGCCATGCAACTCAACGGCGGGACTAGCGTCCCGTGTCCGGACCGGACCCCCCCTACCATGCAGACTTCATTTAGACGTTCCTCGGTGCTGCGCTTCTTACATCTACAGCCGAGTGCGGCTCAACCATCCGCACGCATGCACATGACGAATCAACAACCCGTCTCCCGCCGCGCCATTTCATCACTGCGTTGGTCGGTTGTTACTCTACGGGTTGCATGTGGTTCGCAACGACCATCATTCGTGCGTGTGCGTTACGTGCGAGACATGCGCTACAAGCGCGACGGGCGCGCGGGGCGGCCTGCATACCTAAACATTGCCCCGCAAACCAAGACCGAACCCAGACCAACCCGTCCGACAATCACCGTCCAACTGCCGGTAACTCAACCGCCACAATCGATTGCTTTCCCGCAATGGGCCGACCTCGTGTTTCTCCGTCGGTCAAACATCGCACTTACTACGTGATTGGCGAGCGCGAGGCTCGCCCCATGGGCGGCTTAACTCCGGTCCCGTCTACAGGAGGCGTTTGGCTCGAACGAGTTGGGGCGGCATCGCGCCATGGACCTCCTCAGTCTCCAGCTTCCTCAGCGACCAAATAACGCTCAATAGCTACGCCGCCGGCAAGTTGTCTCGGTTCGCGGAGTTCTGCCACGACTCCGATAACATCAGCCCGTTGGAGATGACTACTTATACCATCATTCGGTACGTCGCTTGGATTGGTGAGAGGGGGCACGTTGGGGCTAAGTCATTGCAGCCTACATGTCAGCAATCAACACGTCCTTTGAGCTGCAGCACGTCGACCCCATCGCTAAAAGACATCTTGCAACTCACCCCTGCGCGTCGGGGCCTGCTACTCAGGCAACGCCGCATGGAAGATGTTCCTTTGCGAGTCCCTTTGCCGGCCGATGTCTCTTACTCTTTTGTCGAGCGGGCCGAGTTGATTGTGTCTGCTCCTCGCCCGAGTTACCAATATGATTTCCGGGGCCTCACGGCCGCAGTTGTCAACTTCATGTTCTTTGCCAAGGGACTTCTTTGCGGTGTGTCTTGCCGAGTGCGAGACGTGCATAAACTCCTACAACACCCCCCTGCGTGTGTGCCGTGAGAAGGGCTGCGCCGGACGACGTGGCCCCGACGACCTTCGCGTGCTACTCCTCCCCGTGTCGGGACACCCCTGTGTCACCCGTCTTCTGCATCACTTTGTCGACAACGTCAAGTTCGCCCCTCTGGTCTCGGCTGCATTGGCCGAGACAAACTTCTATGCGGTCGCCCTGAGCGAGCAGTTCAAATCATGGATTGTCGCTACAATATCTAACTGGCTCTCTACGGCCATTCTTCTCGCTAGTAGTGCTGCCCCTTCTGCCGGCACTTCCTGAAGCTCTCCTAGCCTCTGCAAGGGAGCAGCCTCTGCTGCGAACGCCATCGGTGTCTCGCTGCCCCACATTCGCCATCAAGGCGGATAGGCCCACAAACTCCGACGTCGTTTTATTCCAGCACTACATCGACCCCAACGTCCTCCCTTGATTCTAAATCGGCGCGTGCTTGGTTCTTCTTCGGACACATCGTGCACCTTCGCCACTTTCAAGTCCAACGCGACTCCGCAGCAGCGGCCCTCCCGGTGCCCCCTTTGTGATCATGCCATGACTCACCATGCTTCGTCAATCTACCGCTCTCTTCGTTCGCTTCCATTGACATACGAGACTCGAAACTATATGCTTCTATGCTATAATTAGGCGGCAATATAAAGGACGCTATATATGATGTATTATTCACCAATAAGGATTTCCCGTACCACTACGATACTAAATACCGTACCGGCACTACTACCTCCGTAACCTACTACCTCTCTCTTTTGCTGGCAACCTTTCATGGTTGCTTTTAGTTCTGTTTTTACTGCGCACATGTTAAGGCACTGATGTAAAAAAACTACCTCCGTGAAGCCGCGTCTCAGTTTCCGCCATTACTACGACCGTCGTAAAACATTTACTGAGTATTACCGGTACCTAGACCCTAGCGCGTAGCAGTCTTGTAGTACTGATGAACCCTTATGTATTGAGTAGCGACTGTACTAACTAAGGATTTACTAAATATATCACCAAAAACAATTTACAAAAAGCTGCGCAAGGGCGGCAGGGCGGCGCTGCACGCAGCGAGAATTTGAAATTGTCATCATACGACCCCGCCAGTCTGCATGGTCTTCGGCAGTGTGGGTTAGGTGAGCAAGGGGGTGCGTCGTACTGTGCGCGCCGTCGCACGCTTGGCCGTGGATCGGGTGCCCTCTTATCGCGAGGCACTCGGTGCACCACCCGAGCTCACTAGAAGGCCTTACTCGCAAGAGATCTCCTCGGGTCCTGAACTTGGTGGTGGCTCGAGAGCGTGCTCGCTGCCTCATAAGACGGCGCGCGGATTCGTCCGCCATCCCGTTGACGAAGTTGCATAGCGCGTCCGTGGATCGCCCTCGCACGCAGCCACGTGCCCGCCTAGCCCAAACTCTCAACCGGGCGCATCGCACTCATCCATTTCCCCGCCTCGTGTCGGATGTGGGCCGCTTTTAAGCAGCTTGTTTTGACCTTTTGGTACTGATTTTAGCGGTGGACGTGTAACGTGTTACTGACCTTTTTGTAATCATTCACACCAAACTGACGGCATCACACGGAAATCCCAGGCACGTCAACCATCATCACGCTACGTGTATGTAAGCTTCTAGTTACATGAGCTAGCTGCAAAAAGCGATCAGGAAATCACCCGAAAATGCAATAGGAAACGTCCAATACAACAATTGCGCGGTGGAAGCAACACCAGAAGAGGGTGCGGAATGAGCACGGGCAGACACATCAGACTTGACCCGCCGTCTGCATTCCGGCAGAGAGAATGCCGCCCAAGGTACCATGCCAGCAAGCAAAGACTCGTTGCAACAACCCCCGCCGCGTGCGCGACATGCATGTGAGGGGGGGGACTCAACGCAAGTTGGCTTGCGACAAAGTTCCGAAGATTTTGGACGGACTGACCACAAAGGCAGCATGAAGTCGGGGCGGAAGGAAGTTGCCATGGAAGTTGCGCACATCAAGTAACACCGCAAAGATGTAGACCACCCTCGCTCAAGTCGGATTTTCCGAGGTGGCCACTGTCCTCAACCACAAAAGGGTAGTTCCGGTAAACGATAATGCATTGGGGCGGAGGACGCCTGGTCCGCCGCCATCTTGTTGTGCTCCGACTCGGTCGCCGCGATCCCCAAGGGGGCACCAGCGGGGGTCGTTGCCCCAAGTGGGGGTCGTGGAGGATACGCACGCGAAATCGATCATGTAATCGCCCCCCCCCCCCCCCCCCCCCCACGCCCCCGCCAGCGTCAAATTTGACGGCCGCGAGCGGTCTGCTGGGCGCAGCCCACTCACGGGTCAAGTCGCCGACTCCCGAGCGGTCCCGGTCGAGCACCGCCCACGCTTCAATCGTCACAGAAGCCCAAATATTTTTCAAAGCGGTATTATACATGCGGTGATTGTAGTTCGCGACGGGGCAGATGGGCAGATGATCCACGATGAAACCCGTAGCGTTTCGGTTCGAGCCGTCCGTAGAGCGAAGCCGTATGTAATCTTATGGTAGGTTATCATTGTTATTGACCAATAATCGTCCTGCATGTTTTTCCGCCGGTTTACGGCGCGGTGCTTGCAGCTCGCGACGGGGCAGATGGGCAGATGATCCACGACGAAACCCGTAGCGTTTCGGTTCGAGCCATCCGTAGAGCGAAGCCACATGTAGCGACTAATCTTATGGTAGGTTATCATTGGTATTGACCAATAATCGTCCTGCATGTTTTTCCGCCGGTGTAAGGCTTACCGCTCCGAAACCAACAAAACTACCCCAATTCGGCCGCCGCCGTGGTGGGCAGAAACTCGAGCCGTCCGTAAGCTGTATGCATGAGACCATGATAGCGACTTTCTCTGGAAACCGATTCAGTCGCTTATAACACACCGATAGCAAATCCTGTGCGGCAGATAATAGGCTGCGCGGCTGACATCGGATCGCTCCAGCCAGAACGGCGATACCCCTGTCGACGAGACGAACCCCCCACCCCCCCTCTTGTGATCACCAACTCGACAGGCCGCCCGGGACAGAGATCTGCTGCCGGCGGGTGGCTATTCTGGCCAGCCATCACGCACGGCGCGGCGGCGACGGCGGTGTCATGGCGGCGCGCTCTCAGACGGTGACGCTCGGCGTGTTCGCGCTGCTGATCGCTGCAGCCGTCGCCTTTAACCTCAGCCGGGTGCACTTCCACCTGGACGCGACCCTGTCCGCCGGTAAGCCCCGCCGTCCCGCGTTCCGATTACCGCTCTACGCCGAGAGGTCTCACCGCAGGGCCCGCTGACACCGCGCGGTGCCCCACCTGCGCAGAGCCGCACAAGCAGCGCTCGAAGGTTGTGCAGAGTCTGCGCGCCACCCTCAGTGCGGAGCCCCCCCCCCCCCCCCCCCCCCCCCCGCCCCCCACCCGCCCCCTCCCATGTCGAGAATCAATAACAAAATTAGAAACTATGGTCATACCATAAATATGATCTCCGCAGTGCTGTCCCCTACACAATGTTTTCTCAGTTAAGATGTTAACTGAAGGCTGGCAATCAGTTTACACCCCTATCGGGGCATGGCGGTGTCTCCAGAGAGGGTACGGGTGCCGACTCGGGTTCATTTGAAAAACGAGTACCACAGTGAATTCGACCCTGCCCTACCTGCCGGAGGTCCAGTATAGACGAAATCATAGCGAGCGTCTAGTTCCCATGTCTTGCATGCAGCCCCAGCTTGAGGCGTGTAGAACAGGATCTCGAAGGTTTGTCGGCACCCGTTCACCATGGGACACAGTCTTCCCTCAATCTGCCCTTGCGAGCACCCTTTCCACAGCCCTGGGACCGCTACATACCGCGACCCTCCCCCCCCCCCTCCCCCCTGGGACATCATGCTAAAATCAGAGTCCACCTCAACACCCACGCTTGTGCATGCAGCATGCTGCCTCCATGCCTGCGCTGTGGTGGTTGGATGCGCCGCAGCGGAGCCCTGTTAGGCAGTGTCGGCGTGCAGCGGCCGTTGAGCGGAAGATGGCAGATGGCCCATGGTAGACTGGGGCTGCGGGGCAGAAGGGGGGGGGGGGGGGGGGCATCCGCTGGATGCGGTTGCGTGCCAGTTTCTGATGCCGCCTTTTTGTGTGCCGTTGTCTCGACAGAGAGCCTCGTCTCGCGGCAGGCTAAGAACGACACCGCCGCCGTCGCCGCGCGTGTGAAGATCTCGCTGGGTGAGTGCTCTGCGCGCCGCCCCGCAACCCCCGGGTCTGCGGTGCATGGCTTGGCGCAGCTTGGCCTCAGGCACACGGGCCCGCGTTGCTGCGCAGGGGAGGCCATGGACGCGGCACTCACGCAAGAGCGCGACGCCGCGGTGGCGCTCATCGGTGCGCGCCCGGCCGTGTGGAGCCTATGGTGCCGCCGCTGGGTTGGCTGCCGGCTCCGCCTTTATCAGCGGATCCGCGGAGGATGGGGGGAGGTGGCGGGGAGGGAGGTGGGTGGGTGGGTGGGAGGGGCTGAGCACGGTGGCGTGGCCGCTGCTGCACAGAGCGGGACCTGAAAATCGACGACATCATGCCGGCGCTACCTCCTGTGACGGAGGGGCCCATCCCGGAGCAGTTCCAGGGGTCCGTGCCCCCCCCCCCCCCCCACTCCTCCCCTTCTTCGTCACTCCATCCCTTTCCTCCCTTCCCGCCACCACGGCGGTTGGCACCTAACCCGGATACGCGCTCGAACCTTCCGCCGCCGCAGCTACGGGAAGGAGGATTACGACGAGGCAGTGGAGCGGCGCGTGGCGGAGCTGGAGGCGGAGGTGCGCGGCGCCCCTTTGAGCGCGCCATCCCGGCTAGCGAGGAGGGCGGTGGCTCGGGTTGGACAGAGCAGTTGGGTTGGCAAGCGGAAGGAAGAGGGGACGGTTTGCGCTGTGCTGCTATAAGGTTTCGGTCTCCTAGTTTAAGCCATGCATCATCAAAGAGAAACATTGGGTGCCACTGAGAGGCATCCCTCCCCCCCCCCTCCCCCCCCCCCCCCCCCCCCTCCCCCGCGCGCGCGCTTGTCCCTCCGTTCTATCACCCAGATGAAGCTGAACCCAGCTGCCAAGCACGGCTTCTTCATCCAGTTCGGCGTGCACCCTCCCCCGTGGCCCTTCAACAAGATCATCGACGCGCGCGGCAAGGACACCGGCGTCGTGGGCCTCGCCGCCCCCTTCACCACCTTCTACTACAACGTGCTCCCCCCCGCCCCCCCCCCCCCCCCTCCCCCTTTCCCTAACTCACGCTTGCCTCCCCGCTCTGTCCTCTGAGACCGCGGCCCGTCTGCCCGGGATGTCACCGCAGAGCGAGTACGAGAAGGCGCTCTTCTGGCGGTTGAAGGCCAACGGGCACGTCATGCTCGGCATCTCCTCCTACGAGTTCTTCCCCGGCAACGCCACCGACCCGCTGACGGACCGCAAGCCGCAGCAGAACCCCGAGGTGGGCGGGCGGCGAGCCTGGGTGGCCGCGAGGGCTACCGCCTACCTGTGCACCGGTGCATGCTGCGGAACAGAGGGGCGATGGCTCCAGACACAGAAAGATCGCATTGATATGATGTATGTTGGCAGCAATGCTTTAGGATTTGCCAAAACACCAAAAAGTATGATGTGATTCCATAATAAAAAACTGTGTAGATATTTGAGTAATGTGCAATAGGGATCTGTATTAACAAAGTACAAACAAGATGTACGGGTATTAAACATGGGCATATAAGTAAAAGTATATATAAGAACAAAATATGAACGCGCTATGTCCTTCTTGGTCCCATTTCAGACCAATGTGTCACAATATCTTTACAAGAATTACGAACCTTCGCCAGCACCCCATTTCTGAGAGCAGAAATTGGGTTCATGCAGCCAGGTCGGCACCCGTATGATTGTAGGAAGGTAATCACAGAAATGAACAAGCACAACTGTAGTATAAAGGGGCGGCATAGCAGTCTGCCAAAATTGGATACGGTGATGCCCTCTAACCACATGCCAATGTAGTCCCATGTAAGGCTGCTCTCTTTAACTGCAGTATAAGTATGAAAGCATAATAACCACGTTTCAACCGTTCATGGATCACTGGCTGTGTGTGCATGGGAAGCAGCGGCCAGTGGGTGTGTGATGCGGATTGAGAGGAGGCTCCACTTTATGCCACTCCCACCCGCTGCGCGTGCGGGCGGCCGCAGGACAAGGAAACCTACGCGGCGATGGACGGCTGGCTGCACTGCTTCCAAAAGCCCTGGGAGCATCTGCCGCCAGGTGCGGCCCCGCCTCGGCCTGGGTATCATTCACGCACGCAAAGGGACACAGGCAATGGGGAGGAGGTGACACTGACGGCGGCGATGACCATTACCATGACCATGACGATGGCAACGATGATGGTGGTGATGATGACGATGGTGATGGCGATGATGTCGATGATGACAGTGACGATGATGTGTGTGTGTGTGTGTGTGTGTGTGTGTGTGTTGGGAAAGGGGAGGGCTGTCTGTTGTCCACTTCCCCCTTCTGGTGTTGATCAGCCACATAGCGGCAGTGGAGGCCTCAAGTTGACCCTCTTCCCCCCCCCCCCCCCCCCCTGCTTTAGAACGCTGATATCCAGGCTGACGGAGCACGTGAATAGCCCTATTGAAGCACATGAAAACAAGCTTCGTGTGTACGAATGTCGATGTGGTCGTACAAAGTTTGCCAGAGTGGAGCGCTCTTCCCAAAAGTGTTTTGTATCGTGTGCCCTCGTAAACCAAAAGGGAGGAAAAAGGTGAATAACATGAAATTTACGTATCTACGTATTATTAGCAAAGCAGGGGGCTCGCAGTTTTGCCAAAAAGGTGTCAGATCTCTTACAACGTTTGGCACAGGGGCTCAGGCCGCAAAGCACGCATGAAACGGTTGGGAAGGGTGGGTTGCGCTAGCTGGAAGCTGGCACAAAGGCAGAAGGTGGAGACACCGCCGAATCGCGGGGCGTCATACCGGGGTGAGGGATGGACGTGGGCACACGGCAGTAGCGTACTAGCCGCGTATTGTAACGGCGGGACACACCCGTCGTACTTAGCCCCGTGCAATTCAAACCTCTATAAATCTCAATATGACCATTAGCAAAGCAGGGGGCTCGCAGTTTTGCCATCATTTTGCCACTTGGCGTGGCAGCCTGGCTGGTTGACCGCCCCAGGGGGTCATCCAGCCAAAGAGGTGCCATGCTGCCGGACACGGCGGCACTGTTGGGTCGATGTAGTCGAGCACCACGCTGGACTCCATCTCCCAGCCGCCGAAGTACTTGATCTTCTGCATTGTCACGCCGATCACGTACGCGGCTGTTGTTATTGATGTGCCACGCTCATGTCCCATAGGCATGCCGCGCGCGCTGATCAGCCAGTCGGACTACATCGATCCGCTGCACGTGGACTCGCGCCCACGGGGGCTGCCGCGCAAGTACCTCTTCTCAATGTCCAACCTGGTGCGCGCACCCCCCTTCCCCCCCTTTTTCCCCCACCCCCCCTTGTCTTCTTCTTTGTGGCTTGTTTGCGGTCTTCCTGGTGCGAAGCATCACAGGCGCATCTGACCCCGCTGCTGCCTTACCGGCGGGCGGGTGTGTGGTTCCGGGCGCAGGGCGGCGCTTGGAACGACTTCAACCGCAACTGGACGCTGGCCAAGGAGTGCATTAAGCTCGCGGTGCAGCACGAGAACGCCCCCATCCTGGTGGTGGGCAAAGAGGTGGACAAGGTGGGAACCTCCTTGCCCCCCCCCCCCCCCCCCCCTCCCCAACAACCCAACCACCTTTCTTTGGTGCCCTGCTCATCGCTGCCGCTTCACCCCCCCCCCCCCCCCCCCCCCCCCCCCCCCCTCTTCCCCCAATACGCAGGACCAGACCGCCATGAGTGACATAATGGAGCTGGTGAGGCAAGGGCGGGTGGAGCTGACCAAAATGAGTGCGTTGCCATCACCTCCTCGGTTGCCCCCGTTGAAAGCACGCGCCGCTTGCTGTGCACCCCCTTCCCCCCTAATGCGGTGCCCGTTCATCAACCATTCCACAAGTAACACGCTCCGGGGTTTGCCCTATAGTATTGATTTGGACCAGCCGTGGAAACTGAAAACAATGCTTAGCTTGCTGACAATCTTTTTGAATACAGCGCAAACTGCTCACTATAGATATCCCGACCCGATGCTGCAGAACAGTTTATTATTTCGGACCCGCAAACCCAGTGAAAAGGCACTCGTGTGTATGCGCTTCCCCCATGTATGCCCATGCCCCCGCTTCCATCTGACCCGGGGGCTCTCGCCCTCCGGCGCCGCCGCCTCGCAGTTGGGCACACGGAGCTGACCAACGCGATGGAGCAGTCGGAGTTTTTCTTCGTGCCCAACCTGAGCGACGCCTCGCCGCGTGTGGCGGCAGAGGCGATGCTGCGCGACGTCCCCGTCATGATGAATCGCCACATCGTGGGTGGCTGGAAATACATCAACGAGCAGGTGCGGCCCGCGAGCCCCCCCCCGCCCCAAATCCGATGTTACCCTTGGGGACCGCGCCGCTCGTTGCTTGCTGACCCGCCCCCCCCCCCCCCCCCCTTCCCTCGCTTGGCGCCGTCCCCGCTTGCCTCGCCCGCGCATTTCCCTACAGACGGGGGTGTTTTTCGACGGCGCGGACGACTTTCTGCCGGCGCTAGAGCGCTTGCGGGCGCTGAGGGCGGCGGGCAAGCTGCGACCGCATGCCTGGTTCAGGTGCGGCCCGCCCGTTGCTGCCCCCCCCCCCCACCCACCCCCATCCATTTCGGCGTAAACACCCTTCCTATTGTTAGGACAGGGGATGCGCCCGTGAAAAGTCATCTGTCTTCACAACTGACCAAACACGTGACGCTGTTTGTAATAATCATTGTTTCCGTATGCGAAACGAATGGCGATACCGAAATTGATAACCTAAACTGGTGGGCGCATACAAACACCGGGGCTACTACATGATTCGCAGGGCATGCACACCGCATGCAGATCGGTGTGCCGCTTTTTGTGAAATGGTAGTTGGCGTGTTGTCGCCTCAGATGTTTTGGTGTGAGAAACAGCAGCAAACCAGGCGGCCCGTGTCGGAGACATGCCGTTTCGCGGCTTTGCAGGGGTGACTCTGAGCATCTGCGCAAATATTCAATGGATGTTGGCAAGGGTTTATTTCGTACAGCTGTATGGGCTTGGGGATTCTCGCGGGTGCGCCTGCACCAGCTCCACTTGAGGCTGATGGCGAAAACACCGACAATACATCGTGCCCCGACATGTGGCTGCCGACTTTTGACAGCCGATTCCCTCCTCATATGCGCCCGAGCGGTGCTCTGCCGCCCTCCTGACTTCTTGGCAACGCTTGTGCCCCTGCAGCGAGCATTTTGGCCCACGGAAGACCAGCCTGCGGGTGCAGGCCTTCCTGGAGCTGGCGGCGGGCAGGGAGAGGCTGGCGTATGCGCGGTCCATCGCACGGGATCGGTGGTGACACCGCTCACGCCACGGCGCAGGCGGCCATAGTGATAAGATGTAACATAGACATATAGAGCGCTGATTTCCCCCGCTCCCCCTGTCGCTTGACACTTTCTGCTGGCTCTTTCTGGCTCGCTGATGGATAATTGTTGCAGGTGCAAACTGGGGACATGTTGCATACGGTGGGGCAGGGGCCCTTCTTAGGACAAGGGCTAAGGCTAAGAAATGTCCCCCCCCCCCCCCCCCCCCCCCTCCTTTTTGTATCCCCTGCCCCTGTCGCTTGATACTTCGCACTGGCTCTTTCTGGCTCGCTGGTGGATAATTGTTGCAGGTATGAACTGGTAAAATGTTGCAAACGGTCTAGCGCCCTTCTTAGGACAAGGGCTAGGCTAAGAAATGCGCATGGCGCCTGTCCCCCCCACTTACCTATCCAGGGAAATGCCAGGTAGACCCGCTGCACCCACCGGCGCACGGTCTCCCACTTCGCCCCAACCCTCTTGGCAGCTCGTGTATAGCTGTCGGTTGCATTGTAGGCGATCACCATGTGCATCCGCCGCGAGTAGGCAGTCGCGGCGGCGGTCATTGTAAAACACAACGCTGTGTTATTTGCCATGGTATTAGGAGCGGCGGCGTGATTTGGCGACGTGTCAAGATTCGCGGCGGCGGCGCGCTTGTGACCTCGTTTCCCCTCCCATAGCATAGCTGCGGCACTCATTCGTCGGGTGCCCGGCCGCGCATTGCCACGAAAACACTGCGTAAACTCCGACCAACACACCCCTCCATACAAGTCCCAAGCCTCTTTCTCACCGAATTCGAGCTTAAGAATAGTAGGGCAGCTGAATTTAGGGTTTATGACCTGAAATCCTGGAACGCTGCACAGTTATGATCAGCCCTTATCACCATAGGGTGTATGCAAGCCTTTTGGCCCTAACAAGTGCCCTACACGAGTGGCACTTGCGCCACACTGAGCGTTTCCAGTACCCCCACGACAACGGGGGTTGGTGCCCCGCACGTCCCGCCGCCCATGCATAGACCATGGCATGGTTGGATGGCCATTGGTGGGCGTTGGAAATGCTGAACACATTGGTGGGTCAGCGAAGAGGCTACTTAAATGATTTTTGGTGGGGTGCGGCCATATCGGCGTGCGCCTGTGCACGATGTGGTGTGATATCAGCGCTACTGCAGTGCTGCCTTGTGATGCAGCTCTCAAAATCTCGGTATCGCCCAGTGCGTTGCGAGGAAACGTCAGAATTTTTAATATAAATATCACTAAAATCTACGCGAGCAGGGCTACATTTTCTCCATCTTTAGCACGGTCGTCCGAGGTCGTTTAGGCACTTTTCGATTTTTTGTGTATAATAGGTCGAAATCTGACGTCGGTGTCAGCGTGTGGTCAACACATTGGCGGGAAAATTCACTCCAAGTGGATCTCAAAACCTGATACACGGTGGCGGGACAGTGTGTTGTGTGTACTTTTGCGCGGACCACTCATACTTGACACATGCCCCCCTTGAGCAATTCCCACGGCCGCCACGCCGGATCCCCCCTTTCACAGCAATATTTCCACCGGCATCGACGCATGAAGGTGCACACCATTACTGTCCCACTGGGCTCACTGCTATGGCGCGCTATGAGCATGCGGCCATGCACTACTACAGAAAAGCTTTGGCCTACGGCAAGAAGGCTGTGAGAACCCTCTCCTGCCTGCGCGTGCAACGATCACAGCCGCATTTTGTCCATGATTTTGCCCATAAACACGACACGTCGGGCATCGTCCAGGTCGTGAATGACCTAATTTCAATGCCCTACGTGTATGGTGGATAATGATCATACCAAGGGTGATGTGGTATGAGTACGGGGGCTGTGGTGTCCCATGCCTATTTATGCACACGAGTGGCGCAAATTGTGATTTTGAAGCGCTAGCGCCAGAAGCCCTGCTTTTGCCTAAATGAACGTAGTGTTGACGGCAACGGCGACCGCGTGGCAATATGGAGTGTATCGTGCTACCGCAGCATCCCCCCCAGGCATACGAGTAACATGAATGCACGCGCTCGCGATCTCAGTGTAGCCGCGCATGGGTATGTGGATCAAATCCGCAAATCCCATACTTACATGGAGGGGTGGATATATATATATATATATATATATATATATATTAT